>JARBWK010000017.1:22369143-22391441 GCA_030556195.1 Anolis apletophallus | reverse complement strand
TCGCCCGACCTCTCTTTCGAGAGAGTGACAGGCCGGGCAGAGGCGGGGAATGCCGTGGGCGGAGCGTGCCTGGACTTCCTTCAACAAGCTCCCCCGTGACCTTCGCGCAAGGAAACTAGTTCCAATGTGAGATAGCAGTTAGTGCTGTATTTTTGCATAGAAAAATCAGGGATCAAAATTGAGGCGATCCGCCATCTCGCGGATACCTGAGAGCTCGCGATTTCCGTATCCGCGGTTTTTGGAACGCATCTTCCGTGGGTCCGGGACGCCTTAAGGGCATCCCGGGTGAGGCCTGCAGTGCTCCGCAGTCCCCAGGAAGGTTTATTTCATGGTTTATGGTGAGGAGGTATGCCAAGGGATGTATCGCTATGGGAGGAACGATGCTGCAATTTCCAGGGTTTCTCTTGGGGGATGTGTTCCAATGTTTAGGTTTCAGGGATAGCAAGTGAGGGAAGGGGAAATCAGCCAGGCAGCCGCAGTTTGGTCACATTTTCCATCTCATTTGACCCAAATGGATATGCAGCAACTGCGGAACTCCCTGCTGTGTGTCAGATCAGCCTGAATGCCTGAGACCGAATCGGATTTTGTATCAATGTGGACTAGGCAGAACTACGATTAGGTGGATCAGTAGTTGTTGAAGTGGACGGACCCAGAGGGCGATTCTCCCCAAGGCTTCCTCCTCTTCGTCCTGGAAAGAAGGGGCGAGCGCAGTGCCATCCGCAGGGCTCTGTCCTGGGCACCAGGCCCGGATTACCCATAAGGCCAAGCTAGGCCATGGCCGAGGGGGGGGGGCAAGCTGAGGGGGGCGCGGATCATGGACCCGAAAACCCTCGCCCATAGACATCTATGAGAACGGGCCCTGTCCTGAAGACTACACTTCCCGTCGTGCACCTCTCTCCGCTTCTGCCTCCCTCCCCGCAGGACAAAGACTACGCCTCCCAGCATGCCCCGCGGGAGCTGCGGCAGGCCCGGATTACCCATAAGGCCACGGCCTAGGGCAGCACCTTTAGGGGGGGCAGCAGTTCCGGACCCCCAAAGTTTTTTAAAAATAAAAATAAAAATATTAAAAATTGGCCCCTCTTCCTTCTTCAGTGAAGGAAGGCGGCGGGAAGTGCCCCCTCCCTGCTAAGTCCGCCAGCCCGCCCCTCTCTTCCTTCAGTCAGTGAAGGAAGAGGGGCGGGGGCGGAGAAAAGTGTGCAGCGGGCAGCAGCGAGGAAGAGGCCTAGGACTTCCCTCCGCCCCCCTCCTGACGCGCGAGAGGAGGGGCGGAGGAAGTGGCCCTGCCCCCCCCCTAAGCACCCCGCAGCCCCTCGCTGCTCACGCCAGCCCCGCCCCTCTTCCTTCAGTCATTGTAAGCGGCCCCGCACCCCTGCAAGTGGCCCCGCACCCCGGAGTGTGGCCTAGGGCGCCACAATCGCATAATCCGGGCCTGAGCTGCGGTGGGGACGGGCCAATGGGAGGCGGCGAGGGCAGAGCCAGAGGGCGTGGCCGGGTGGCAGAGAGAGAGCGGACTCGCGGGGATGGCGGAGGGCGCTGAGGAGGGTCCGCCCTTCCACCTGGGCAGGCCGCGCTTCGAGAAGGCCCCCCCCGGGGAGATGGAGTCGCTCACTCAGGGAGCCCGCGCTGCTTGCCTCAGGTGGCCCCGCCCCCTTGGTGCCATCCCGTCCCCTCATTGGCCCTGTGGGGTGTTACTCTCCCATTTGAATTCCTGCCCTTGGGAAAGCGCTTCTGTGATTGGCTCCCGCTTCCCTTGACTCCTCTTCGGGGGGCGGTGCTTCTGTCTTCTGCCTTAAAGGGGGCGTAATTCCAAAGTGTGGCCTAGGGTGCAAAATGTGTCAATCCGGGCCTGCTGGGCACGGTCCTGTTCTGAACCCAAACAACCCTGGATCTGGACCAATTTTGCTACTCCTATGAATATTTACTATTTACTAATCTTTACTAATCTTTACTAATCTTTACTAATCTGTACTAATGCAAATATCTAATATGCAGGATGTATTTTCACTGTTACAAATTGAACACAATTAAAGCCTAGGGATGAATCGCAAAAACAATATGTTTGGGGGAGTGGACAACGAAGGATGGGATTTGCAGTACCTTCGACCAATTCAGCCCTGACTTCCACATCCGAGACCCCATGAGTGACAGACCGGGACCAAACTTGGCACACAGAACCCCATGACCCTCAGAAAATACTGGAGGGGTCTGGGGGGAATCCACAGTAATTTAGGGGAGATGTGGTTCACTCTGAACCCAAACAACCCTGGATCTGGACCCAATTTGGCACAAATACTCAATATGCCCAAAGTTGGTGGAGTTGTGGGGGATTGGTTTTGTCATTTGGGATTTATAGTTCACCTACAATCAAAGAGCATTTTGAACTCCCAACAGCAATGGCATTGAACTAAACTTGAGCAACAGAGAATACTGGGCCTTGGAAATTGGGAGTGGCTTGCATTTTCCTTCGTGCCACGGCCGTCTCCCCGGAGGCGCCTGCAAACGCCGCAGCGACTCAGGGGGCGTTTGCAGGCGCGGAGGAGGCTTTCCTTCTCCGCTGGACCGACTGGCAGGCACACACTCGCAAGCGCGCAACTGTCTCAGCCTCCCAGTTGGAATCCCTGGGCAGGCGTTGCCTGGAAACCGCAGCGCGTGCCCTTTTCCTGTCCTTAACTCCGCCCACGGCGCAGTCCCGTGTTGCCCCTTCCTTCCTTCCAAGGGACCCGTTGGATTGGAAGGGGCGATACAGGACTGCGCCGTGGGCGGAGTTGAGGAGAGGAAGGGGGCGCGCGGCGGCGGTTTCCAGGCAGCGCTAGCACGGGGTTTCCAATTGGCGGGCGCACATATGTCAATCAAAATCCCGCCAGCGCCCCCTTACAGGGCTTCAGTGCCCCCCAAATTCTCCTGAGCCTCCCACCGCCCCTTTGGATTGCCTCACCACCCACTAGGGGGCGGTACCTTGATTAATGGCTTAGATCAGCGGTTCTCAACCTGGGGGTCGCGACCCACAGAGGGGTCGATTGGCCATTTCTGAGGGGTCGCAACACCACCTTCTTTGACCCCTGCAATAGCTGCCGGCCCCCTGGGGGCAATGCAGGAGGGGCCAGGCCCGGAGGGGAGGCGAATCTGGCAGCAAGGAGGAGGGAGGCGGCCACGTCCCCGCAGCAAGGCCTGTTCCTCCATTTGGAGGTTCCGCCGGAAGAGAACAGAGAGGAGAGAAGGCCTTTCTGCGGCTTCCCTGCCCCGCGCTCCTCTCGCCGCCTTTTGAGGCCTCCACTTCTGGCGAAAGCCTCGAAGAGCAGCGAGGGGTGCACGGGGCAGCGGCATTGAGGCCTGCCTTCGCCCCCCTCCTCTGGGCTCTTCTTCCTCCTCCTACTCTTCCTCTCCATTTGGAGAGCTACAGCCTGATGATAGTAATAATAATAATTAAATAAAATAAAATAAAATTTAATTTGATAATAATAATACATTTTATTTAGTTATAACCATCCCCCGTTTCCCCAAAATTAGCCTGGTGATAATAATTATGATGAAATAATAATATTAATAATAGATAAAGGTTTCCCCTTGACATTAAGTCCAGTTGCATCCGACTCTGGGGGTTGGGGCTCATCGCCATTTCTAAGCTGATGAGCCGGCGTTGTCTGTAGACACCTCCAAGGTCATGTGGCCATGGGCATGGCTGCATGGAGAGCACTTATCTTCCTATTTATCTACTCAGATATGCCTATTTTGAAACTGCTAGTTTGGCAGGAGCTGGGGCTAACAGTGGGAGCTCACCCCGCAGCCTGGGTTCAAACCGTCAACCTTTCAATCAGCCAGTTCAGCGGTTGCCCACCGTGTCAAGGCGGATAAAACAAAGTCAAAACAAACACATGTGAACGTAGAATATATACAATTATTTACGTAAATAACCCAAAAAAGCACATATGAACACAGAATATATAATTATTTATGTAAATAAGTCAAAACAAACACATGAACGTAGAATTTATACAATTATTTACGTAAATGACCATACAAAGTCAAGACAAACATATCAGAACATAGAATACATGCAATTATTTATGTAAATGAGTCAAAACAAACACATATGAACATAGAATATATAATTATTTATGTAAATAAGTCAAAACAAACACATATGAACAGAATATATAATTATTTATGTAAATAAGTCAAAACAAACACATATGAACATAGAATATATAATTATGTATGTAAATGAGTCAAAACAAACACATATGAACAGAATATATAATTATTTATGTAAATGAGTCAAAACAAACACATATGAACATAGAATATATAATTATTTATGTAAATGAGTCAAAACAAACACAAATGAATGTAGAATATATACAATTGTGAAAATAATTCGAAACACAAATGAACGTAGGATTTATACAATTATTTATGTAAATAATTCAAAACAAACACATATGAACGTAGAATATATACAATTATTTATGTAAATAAGTCAAAACACATATGAACATAGAATATAAACAATTATTTATGTAAATAACCACACCAAAAATATATATAAAAGCTGTGCCCGCCACGCGTTGCTGTGACCACCCTTCCCTCCCCTTCCTTCCTTCCTTCCTTCCATTTTTTATTTCTTTTTCTCCTTCTCTCCTTCCTTTCTTCCCTCCTCTTTCCTTCCTTCCATTTTTTCCTCCTTCTCTCCTTCCTTCCCTCCCCTTTTCCTTCCTTCCTTCCATTTTTTTTCTCCTTCCCTCCTTCCTTCCCTCCCTTTTTCTTGCCTGTGGCGCTTTGTGGAGAAATAGGAAAGAAAGGAAAGAGAAAGACCTGGTTTCTCAAATACGTGACGTGACCTTGCTTGTGGGTACGCAATCTTGTTGTTGTTCCATTGCCTGTGGAGATGGAGAGAGAGATAGATCTACGGTTCATTATCTCTATGTCCGCCTGGCCATCTGTTTGGAGGGCTCTGATGGTGCCTTCTTGCATGTGAGAGGCTGCGCCCACATTGGTGGAGAGAGGCTCCAGCTGCGCATGCGCTCGAGGGGAGGAGCCAGGGGGGTTTCCAGGAGGGAGGGGGCGTGGCTTCGTTGCCATGGCGCCGCTAGCAGAGTGAAAGGGCAGTCCGCGTTGCCATGGTTCCCGCGGCCTCTCCTTGGGCCTTGAGTCGCCCGGAAGGAGAAGGAAGGAAAATGATGGGAGAGCGAAGGAAGGAAGAGGAAGGGAAAAGGAAAGGCCAAAAGGGAGGATGTTCTTATTTACAGCCGTGCCTTGCCTGAAGAACCTGAGGAGGAAGAAGTGCAGGAAGTGTTCACTCCTTCCTCCTGCCCTCCCAAGCGTCAAGGAGGAAGAGGAGGAGGCCTCGTCGGAGGAGGACGAAGGCCAGGAAGAACCAGCCAAACATCAGAAACCAAAAAAGCAACCAGGTGGCTAAGCGACTGCTGGCTGCCCCTCTGCCTGGGCTCGGCTGGGCTTGGCCTGCCTGACAGAAGGAGGCCCGGAGGGACACGATGGGCCACCACACCCCAGGCGACAGAGGACGGGCCGGCCACTCTGCCTCCAGCCCTCCCAAACGTCAAGGAGGAAGATGACAAGGAGAAGCCCAGGGAGAACCAGCCGGGCCAGAGACTGCCGAGGCCTCCACCCGTTAGGAGGCCCGGAGGGACACTATGGGCCACCACACCCCAGGCGACAGAGGACAGGCCGGCCACTCTGCCTCCTGCCCTCCCAAACGTCAAGGAGGAAGAGGGTGAAGCCCAGGGAGATCCAGCCGGACCAAAGACTGCCAAGGCCGCGGCGGACATTTACTGCTGCCTTTATGCCCAGAGGACTGTAAAAGAAGCGTTCGCATTGCCATGGTTCCCGCGGCCTGTCCTTGGACCGCGATTCGCCCGGAAGGAGAAGGAAGGAAATTGATGGAAGAGAGAAGAAAGAAAGAGGAAGGGAAAAGGGAAGGCCGAAAGGGAGGTTGTTCATGTTTACAGCCCTGCCTTGCCTGAAGCTCCGGGTCTGGCGGAGGAAAAAGTTAGCCAAAGAGGAGGTGACAGCCATCGAAGGCCCGGAGGGTATGGAGACCCCCTTCTCCTGCACGACATCCAGCCCCGAGGAGAAATGTGAGAGAATGCGCAAAGAAGCGAAGTCTGAGAAGGAAGGAAATTGATGGAAGAGCAAAGAAAGAAAGAGGAAGAGCGAAGGAGGAGGGGGCTGGCCCCTCTGCCTCCTGACCTCCCAAACATCCAGGAGGAATAAGAGGACAAGGAGGCATCCTCCGAAGCGGACAAAACCCAGGAAGGTCCAGCCGGGCCAAAGGCTGCAGGCCACGCCACCCTGCCCCCTGCCCCCCACACCCTCTGGGAGGAGGCAGGCAAGGCCGTGTAGGCCTCAGGGCCGCGATGGGCCTTTGCCGCTGCCAGGAGGCCTAGGGAAGTGAACGCTGAGAGTGCCTTGCTTTGGTTCCCACAGCCTCTCTTTGGGCCTTGAATCGCCCGGAGATTCGCCACAAATGCATGAAATGCTGCCAGAAAACAGCCACACAGCCTGAAGGTCCGGTTCTGGCGGAGAAACCAAATGGCTGTTGAGGAGCCGGTGCTTCCTTGATAGCCATCGAAGGCCCGGAGGGTATGGAGACCCTCCTCTCCTCCAATACAATCAGCCGAGAGAAGATTCAGGACAACGAGGCAGAGGAAGAGAAAGAAGGAAATTGGTGGAAGACCAGAAGAGAGTGCTGAAGGAGAAAGTATTAAACACGCTCCCTTCTCGTGCGTCACCTCCAGGACTGCCGAGGCCTCCAGCCCTGGGGCGAAGGGGGTGGCGGACCACGCGGAAAGAGGCCAGGAAGAACACTGCAGGCCAATTCAAAGTAATCCAAAAGTTTGAAATGGAAGGAAATTGATGGAAGAGAGAAGAAAGGAGGAAGAGCGAAGGAGGAGGGGGCCGGCCACTCTGCCTCCTGACCTCCCAAACATCCAGGAGGAAGAGGAGGAGGAGGAGGCCTCCTCCGAGGTGGACGAAGCCTAGGGAGATCCAGCCGGGCCAGAGGCTGCAGGCCAAGCCACCCTGCCCCCCACGCCCTCTGGGAGGAGGCAGGCGAGGACGTGTAGGCCTCAGGGCCGCGAGGGACCTTTGCCGCTGGCAGGAGGCCTGGAGAAGTGAACCCTGAGTCGGCGTTGCCATGGTTCCTGCGGCCTCTCTTTGGGCCTTGAGTCGCCGGAAGCTCTGGATCTGGTGGAGAAACCAAGTGGCTGTTGAGGAGGCAGTGGTTCCTTGACAGCCATCGAAGGCCCGGAGGGTATGGAGACCCCCTTCTCCTTCAATACAATCAGCCCGCAGAAGGAGGGCAGAAGGAGGTAAATAGGAAAGAGGAGGAGGAAGCGAAGTCTGAGAAGGAAGGAAATTGATGGAAGAGCGAAGAAAGAAAGAGGAAGAGCGAAGGAGGAGGGGGCCGGCCACTCTGCCTCCTGCCCTCCCAAACATCAAGGAGGAAGAGGACGAAGCCTGGGGGAACGGGGGGGGGGGGTCCCTTCCCGACTTCCCCCACAAGCGGCCATCTTTGGTAAGGGAAGACGCCATGTTGAGAACTTCCAACTGCCGATTTCGCTTGGCGGCCATGTTTTGAGCAGTTATTTCCCCCGGAAGCCTCAGAGGGTGAATCCGAAATGCCCGGCTGTTCTGGTAATGCGGACGTCAATGCAATGTATTACTCCAAACGCCAGCAAGCGATCATAGACACACAAAGGCGGAGAATTCTGCAGCCGGAGGCCAAGGACCAAGCCAATACACAGCGGAGAAAGGCTTTCCTGAATGATTTTGGGCGTGTTCAGACATATTGTTGACATATGTCAATCAAAATCTGAGTGAGCCGAGGAATAATCTGACCCAGGGCACCCCTGCCGGATCTGGGACGCGCCAGCCCACACACACGGATACAGCAACTGACACGCCAGCTTCCCAGCCCGCCCATGTGACAGCTGCAGACTGGCGTGATCTGAGACGCGGGACCTTCAGACTATTGCCACCAATCTAAGAGAGAAATTGACGGAAGAGAGAAGAAAGAAAGAGGAAGGAAAAAGGAAAGGCCAAAAGGGAGGTTGTTCATGTTTACATCCGTGCCTTGCCTGAAGCTCCGGTTCTGGCGGAGAAACCAGGTGGCCATTGGGGAGGCGGTGGTTCCTTGATAGCCATCGAAGGCCCGGAGGGTATGGAGACAAGCGACAGTGGAGGGGGCTGGCCACTCTGCCTCCTGCCCTCCCAAACATCAAGGATGAAGAGGATGAGGAGTCCAGGAAGATCCAGCCAGGCCAGAGGCTGCAGGATACGCCACCCTGCCCCCCCCCCCCCACGCTCTGGGAGGAGGCAGGCAAGGGCGTGTAGGCCTCAGGGCCGCGATGGACCTTTTCCGCTGCCAGGAGGCCTAGAGAAGTGAACCCTGAGTCGGCGTTGCCATGCTTCCCGCGACCTCTCTTTGGGCCTTGAGTTGCCCGGAAAGAGAAGGAAGGAAATTATTCATAGATCATATGAAGACCTGCGGAAACCCTTAAAAATCAAACAAAACTTTAAACAATTAAAGAAGTGTAAGAGATATAGACTGATGACAGGAAGTGACTACAGTACTTAAGAATAAGCTGAATTACAACCAATTTTTAAGAATCAACCACTGAAGAAAGAAGTCCATCTTACTTCACTACCCACCTTCCCCGTTCTCTCCGACCCAGATGCCCTTCCTATCCTACCCCAATCACCATATCCTTCTTTTCCCCTCCCATTCCCTCTCATTCCTACCAAGGCCCCTGGGACCTCCCTTCCCCCAATCCCTTTTTCTAGCTTTTATAACTATTGTACCAGAAAAACCTTTATAATTTTATTTAAAAAAAGGAAATTGATGAAAGAGCGAAGAAAGAAAGAGGGAGGAAAAAGGAAAGGCCAAAAGGGAGGTTGTTCATGTTTCCAGCCGTGCCTTGCCTGACGCTCCGGTTCTGGCGGAGAAACCAGGTGGCGGTTTAGGAGGCGGTGGTTCCTCGACAGCCGGAGGGTATGGAGACCCCCTTCTCCTGCACTACATCCAGCCCCGAGGAGGTAGAAAAGGAGATAGTGGAGAAAGAAGCGAAGTCTGAGAAGGAAGGAAATTGATGGAAGAGCGAAGGAAGAAAGAGGAAGAGCGAAGGAGGAGGGGGCCGGCCACTCTACCTCCTGCCCTCCCAAACATCCAGGAGGAAGAGGACGATAATTAGAAATATGACAATATGCAAAACGTGGAACTGTGAGGGAAGAACATGGATCTGACAAAATGTATTTGGAGGGGAAGAAGCCCAGAATAAAATTTAGGAATTGGACCTTCAGCAGCTCCTCCGACGTCCCCGTCCTGAGCCAGACTCTGAGTCTCACGATAGGCCGGAGCAAGGAAACCCTGGACGAGATCAAACTTAAGTCGACAGTGGCGGACCTTCACCTGAAAATCTCTGGCCTGAGGTTCACAAAGGAGAGGAGCCTCACGCAGGACTCGGCGGCCCTTCCTGCGACCGAGACACAGAGCGAGTGGCCAACGTCTGAGGAGAAGGCGAGGGAGTCTCATAAGAGAGTGCTACGGGAGAAAGTATTGAACGCGCTCCCTTCTCGTGCGTCACCTCCAGGACTGCCGAGGCCTCCAGCCCTGGGGGAACGGGGGTGGCGGACCACGCGGAAGGAGACCCGGTGTAACACTATGGGCCACCACACCTCAGGAGACAGTGGAGAAGGTACCACTTAGTGGGGAGGCTAAATTTAACTGATTTACGAGGCCATAAGAAAGATCTCCAGGAAACACGCTGAGGAATGAAGGAGTGCGACAGCTCCCCCTGGCGACCAGGTGTTAAATTGCCTCTGTCTGTCTTGTGTGTTTGTGTTTCTAGATGTAATGTGTACATTGTCATCTGCCCTGAGTCCCCTGCGGGGTGAGAAGGGCGGAATACAAATGAAGCAAATAAATAAACAAACAAATAATAAATTCTCCCTCCGGGTTTAGGCTCCGCCCCCTTTCTGCCGACACCAGGCATTTGGAAACCCAGACCCTTGGGACCTTTTAGTATTTGGGGGGGGGGGGGCGCTCTCTCACCATCCTATTCTTCCTTCCAGCTTTCCCTCCTACGTATTCGTCCTTCCTGCCCTCTTTGCTCTCTCCTTCCCTCTCTTCCTTTCCCTTTCCTTCCTTCCCTCTCTCCTCCTCTTCCTCCCTCTTGTCTTCCCTTCCACACTCCCTTCCTTCTCTTTTTCCTTCCTCCTTTCCTCCTGGGAGAAGAGGCCGTTGGGAGGGAACTCTCTTGGGCGTGCTTTCAATGTGCCGTCCTGCGTGGCAGGGGGTTGGACTGGGTGGCCCTTGGGTTGTTGACCTCCTAGGCCAGCCCAGGCCTGAGCTCCCTCTCGGCCGTGGCCACCCCCAGGGTCTCCTTCAGGGTCAAGCCCGTCCCTTCGAGGAGACCATCCCCCCACCTTGCCCTCGGTCGGCCCCTCTTCCTTTTCCCTTCCGTTTCCCCCAGCGTCATTCTCTCCTCCAAGCTTTCCTCTCTTCTCGTGACGTGGCCAAAGGACTTCATCTTTACTTCAGACACATTCATCTATGCTGACGATCGTGCCATCACCACTCACGCAGGGAGCTTGGAAATGGTTGAACCGAAGTTCTCTGAAGCTTTAGGTCAGGGGTCTGGAACCTATGGCTCGGGAGCCAGGTGTGGCTCTTTTTCCGATTGCCTCTGGCTCTCCAGAGCAGCCCGGGCCTCGGTTTCCCAGCATGCAGCGGGGAGGAGTGATGCAAATGCGCCGCAACTGCTGCTTCCGCGCCGCCATCGCCGCCTCTTCCTCATCCCCCGCTGCTCTCGGGGCCCTGCGCCCTCTTTGCCGGGGATGGCGGAGCCCGGCGGTGGCGCCTCGTCCTGGCCTTCCTCTTTGTCCTCCGCCACGGGCCTCGGGGGAGGCGGGCCTGGCCCTGGCGCTTCGGACCCAGCCTCGCTGCTCTCAGAGGACGCCCAGCTCATCGCCCTCATCGTCGGGCAGCTCAAGAGCCACTGCCTCTTTGATGCCTTCCGGAGGGACTGTCTCGCCCACATTGACACCAAGGTCCGCCTTGGCCCCGCGCCCTCCTCCCCCTTCTTGTCTTCCTTCCTCCCTTCCTCTTCCTTTCTTTTTCCCTCTCTTTCTCTTTCATTCTTTTCCCTCCCTCTCTCCCTACCTTCGTTCCTCCCTCCCTCTTCCATTCTTTCCTTCTCTCCTTCCTTTTCCCTCCCTCTCTCCCCTTCCTTCTTTCCTCCATGCTCCCTCTTCTTTCCTCTTCTATTCTTTTTCCCCAAGTCTTCCTTTCCTTCTCCTTCCTTTCTTTTCCCTTCATTATTTTACTTTTTCCTCACCCCTTCCTTTCTTTTCCCTCCCTTTCCTTTCCTCCCCATTTCCTTCTTTCTTTTCCCCTCCTTGTCTCTCTCCTGCTTTTCTTTTCTTCCTTTTCCATCGTTCATTCTTCTTTTCTTTCTTCCTCTCCCCTCCCTTCCTTTATTTCCTCTTCCTTCCTTTCTCCCATTCACCCTTTCCTTCTCCTTCTCTCCTTCCTTTTCCCTCCCTCTCTCCCCTTCTTTCCTCCATTCTCCCTCCCTCTTCCTTCCTTCCTCCTCTATTCTTTCCCCCCAAGTCTTCCTTTCCTTCTCCTTCCTTTCTTTTCTTCTTTCGTTTCCCCTTCTTGTCTCCTTCCTGCATCTCTTTTCTTCCTTTTCCATTGTTTGTTCTTCTTTTCTTTCTTCCTCTCCCCCTCCCTCCTTTAGTTCCTCTTTCTGTCCCCCTTCCTTCCTTCCTTCTTCTCTTCCTTCCCAGAGTCCTGAGCGTGCCTTTTGCAGAGCCAGGTCTGAAGTGTCCGTCATTCTGGCATGGGAATCCTTTTCTCATCGTATGTACGTATATACTCACATTTAGTTGAATTCAGTCTTGAAATATATTATATATATTCTATGGCTCTCACTGAAGTAAATTTCCAAATATTTTCCTTTCGTGGCTCTCTGAGTCCAAAAGGTTCCCGACCCGTCCTAGGAGAAGAGGCCGTTGGGAGGAAGCTGACTTTCCGCTGCTCCGGAGACCACAGCACAAGAGAGCCATGAGTCCAAATGGCAGGGAAAGAGATTCCATCGAAAAGACAGGGAAAGGACTTCCTGGAGAGCGGCCTAGGCGGCCTGGGAGTGCGGTGGAGCCTCCTACTCGGGGGGCCTTTCTGCAGAGGCTATCTATTGGGAGTGCTTTCATGGTGCCGTCCTGTGTGGCAGGGGGTTGGGCTGGGTGGCCCTTGGGTTGTTGGCCTCCTAGACCAACCCAGGCCTGAGCTCCCTGTCGGCCGTGGCCACCCCCCAGCTCCTTCAGGGCCAAGCCCGTCCCTTCGAGGGTACCATCCCCCCTCCTTGCCCTTGGTCGGCCCCTCTTCCTTTTCCCTTCCGTTTCCCCCAGCGTCATTCTCTCCTCCAGGCTTTCCTGTCTTCTCGTGACGTGGCCAAAGGACGTCATCTTTACTTCAGGCAGTTTCATCTATGCTGACGATCGTGCCATCACCACTCAAGCGTGGAGCTTTGAAATGGCTGAACAGACGTTCTCTGAAGCTTTAGGGGCTCTTCCTGCCTTCGTCTTTGCCTCTCGTATCCTTCCCTCCAGTGAGCAGCCGGGTTTTATTTCCTGGACTCGTTGGATCTTCTCACGGTCCAAGGCACTCATTTTCCGTAATATAGAAACATATAATTTAGAAACATAATATAGTAATAATATAATATATAATAGTATTAATATTAATAGCAATAATATACTAGTAGAAATAATGTGGTAATATAGAAATATATAACAGTTATAATAAAAAATATAGTAATAATATAATATTTAATAATTAATAATTAATATTAATAGCAATAATATAATAGTAGAAATAATGTGGTAATATAGAAATCCATAATAGTAATAATAACATAATATAGTAATAATAACATAATATAGTAATAATATATAATATATTATTATTAATATTAATAATAATATTAGTAGAAATGTGGTAATATAGAAATATATAATAGTAATAACATAATATAGTAATATAATATATTAATATTAATATTAATATTAATAGCAATAATATATTAATAGGAATAATGTAGTAATATAGAAATATATAATAGTAATACTAACATAATATAGTAATAATATATAATATATTATTAATAATATAAATAGCAATAATATACTAGTAGAAATAATGTGGTAATATAGAAATCTATAATAGTAATATTAACATAATATAGTAATAATATAATATATATTATTATTGATATGAATAGCAATATACTAGTAGAAATAATGTGGTAATATAGAAATATATAATAGTAATACTAACAATATAGTAATAATATAGTATATAATATATTATTATTAATATTAATAGCAATAACAATAAAGGATTATCCGCCTCTCCGTACAGATCCCCTTTGTGGTCCCGTTCCAACAGAGGTTGGATGAGCCTCTTTCGGGAGGGCTTTACACCAAGGCTGAAAGGGAGGAGGTCAGACTAGATGAGCTTTTGAGGTTCCCCCCTTTTAGTAATTGTAAGCCCTTCCCAATCACTACAACTCCCATCATCCCCGGTGCGACTGACCTTGGGACGGCAGGTCGAAGCAAAGCGCATGTCGCCGTGGAAGCGTTCCATCTATGCTGACGATCGTGCCATCACCACTCAAGCCTGGAGCTTTGAAAGGGCTGAACAGAAGTTCTCTGAAGCTTTAGGGGCTCTTCCTGCCTTCGTCTTTGCCTCTCGTATCCTTCCCTCCAGTGAGCAGACGGGTGTTATTTCCTGGACTGGTTGGATCTTCTCACGGTCTAAGGCACTCCCCGCATTTTCCTCCTGCACCACAGCTCCAAAGCGCCCCTCTTCCTTTGCTCAGCCTTCCTTATGGTCCAGCGCTCACATTCATAGCTTACTATGGAGAATGCCATTGCTTTCACTATGCGGATCTTCCCTGCCCACCCGGTCCAAGGAGGGGGCGCCAAGGAGAGGCGGGGGGCTCTGGCCAGTCAGTGGCCGTAGGAGAGGGAGGCTGAGTGACCGCAGGTCCTGGACCGCCTGCTCCACCTTCAGCTCCTCTCCGGGTTCAGCTGTAAAAACGGAAAAGAGAAAGGAAGGCTTGAATGGGGTCAGACTAGATGATCCTTGGGGGTCCCCCTTCCACCACTACTGAAGTACACAAAATATCTGGTGTCCTTAAAGAGAGGGTGGGTGGGCATCTTTGGGGAGTGCTTTCGCTGTGCCATCTTCCACAGCCGAAGGTGGTCACGAAAGGGACTCAGAGCGGCTTACAAGTAAAATGTAAATACAATATATTATATTATTCCCATAGCACAATATTAATGTTATATATTACATTGTACTATTATATTGTAATATTATTAGTAATATTATTATATGTAATATAAATATATAATTATAATATTTCATTATCAGTAGTAATATATTGTATTGCATTATATTATCCATATTATATGTATATACAATATATTATATTATTGCCATAGCACAATATTAATGTTATATATTACATTGTATTATAATATACTGTAATATTATATGTAATATAAATACAGTATATAATTATATCATTATTAGTAGTATTATATTGTATGACATCATATTATCAATATTATATGCATATACATTATATTATATTCTTCCCATAACACAATATTAATGTTATATATCACATTGTATTATAATATTATACTGTAATATTATTATATGTAATATAAATATATAATTATAATATATCATTATTAGTAGTATTACATTGTATGACGTTATAATATCAATATTATATGTATAAACAATATATTATATTATTCCCATAGCACAATGTTAATGTTGTATATTATATTGTACTATAATATTATACTGTAATATTATTAGTAATATTATTATATGTAATATAAATATATCATTATAATATATCATTATTAGTAGTAATATATTGTATTGCATTATAATATTATCCATATTATATGTATATAAAATATATTATATTATTGCCATAGCACAATATTAATGTTATATATTACATTGTACTATATTATACTGTAATATTATTAGTAATATATGTAATATAAAATATACTGTATAATTATAATATATCATTATCGGAAGTAATATATTGTATTGCATTATAATATTATCCATATTATATGCATATGCAATATATTATATTACGTTAGATGACCCTTGGGGTGCCCACCCAACTCTATTGAATGACACTCTCCTTAAAGAGCGGCCTCTTTCAGGAGAGCTTTAATTCTGAATGGAGCTAGACTAGATGATAATAGTAATTGTCAGCGGCGCCTTGTCCAATGCGGGATAGCAGTGGACAAAGACGCGGCCGCCATCTTGGAAGAGGATTGAGCAATCGGAGGGCGGTCGCCATTTTGGCTCTTCTTGTTCAGTGTTGTTGCTGTAGTTGAAGTTCCCGCCGAAAAAGGACAAGAGGGGTGGGGCTTCTTGGGTTATCTGTTCAGGGATTGTTATCTGTTCAGGGATTGGCTCTTCGCCAGAGGGGAGGGGCTCGGGGAGTTAAGAGCAGGAGTTCTGGAGGGAAAGCCTCAGTACGGTTTTTTGCCTTGGAATAAGGACCCATAAAGCATTTCCTCAACACCTGAGTGAGTGTGGTTATTTGGGCGGCCTACCAACGCTCACACAAAAACCGTACTCACAACCTGAATCGCAGTCGTGAGCCGATCCGACCGCGACCCCCCACCTGAGATGTCCAGCGGAAGGGAAGAAGGCCTCCAGGACCCCCGAGTGGGACCTCGCTGGCTGGGATCCGAGGAGGTGGAAGATGAGATTCTCGGTGAGGCAGCTGGAGGCCCGGAGAGGGGAGAGGACTGTGATCGTCGCCCGAGCAGGCGACCAGGAGGCCGCGATTCCTCCACTCCTGTGGGACGCGTCGGTGACGCGTCGGAGGCAGGGGAGCCCCAGGCCCGCGGGAGGGAGCCGGTCAGCCCCCAGTGGAAGGCACGAGTCGGGCGAGCGGATGGAGGAGATGATGGGAGAGATGGCCAGAGCCATAACCGACATCCGCCAGCAGATGGGAATGATGCAGCGGATGGACGCATGGGGACCCCACCGGAGGAAGATCGAGGTACGGAGGGGCGCCATGCGCGGCCCGGAGGGCAGAGAGACCACCGTCCGGCAGGCCCGCCTTCAGAGGGGGGCGGCGCCCGACTTTACCCCCGCCAGGGGAGCCTCCACCTTCAACCTGGGCTCGAGCGACCGGACCCTGGAGGAGCGGCCATCGGAGAGACTTAAAAGTCAAGTTCGATGGAGACCCAAGCCACCTTTCCTTTTTGTCACCAATGTCCGCAATTTTATGGAGGACTACGGAGACTCGTTCCCCCTCCGAGAGGCCCAAGTGAGGGCCGTGGAAGTAACCTGAAAACGCTGCGGCCGACTGGTTGGTCCAGATGACCGAGACCGATGCCCCGGAGCTTAGGGTATTGAGGCTTTCCTGAGGGCTGCAGCAGCGGTTTAGAGACCGCAGACGCGAAGCGAAAGCTAAAGCGGAATTGAAGCGGATCTACCGGGGGGGTCGAGGGCGGTATCCGAGTACGCCCTGGCGTTCAAGGCCCTTGCCGGAAAAATCCGTGACTGGTCAGAGCGACCAAATTAGACTACTTTAAGGCCGGATTGAGAAGAGAGGTCCTGGATTGGGCTCTGAACCGCAGAAACCCAGCCACCCTTGAAGGATGGATTGACCGGGCCGGCCAAGTGGAGCGATCGGGAGGCGGCACCCAGGAGACACCGAGACGCCGCACGAGCACGCGCCCGGCCCCAACCATACGAACGGGGCTGGCCCGAGGTCGCCAACCCGGCGGAGGTCGCTAAGTCGAGACGCAAATAGACCATGGAGAGGCGCTTGCTTCACCTGTGGCCGAGAGGGCACCGGGCGGTCGAATGCCCGAGGAGGGTGCCGCCCGCCGCAAAGGGGAGAAGGGTCCGACCCGACCCCGGGACACCGAGGCGACCAAGGCCAAAGGAGGCGGCGGCTAGAGAGTTGGCTCGAGCGCCAACCAACCCGAGGGGCGGAGGAGACTACGGGAGAGGGCGGAGGAGAGCGGATCGAGGAAGAGTCGGCGGAAAACGAGGCCGATCTGCCGTGGCGCCCGGCGGCAGATCTCACCTTCCCAGGGCGGTGAGTCGGAGCCTCCCAGTGGAGGAATCCTCACATTTAAGGTAGCCGTGGCGCGGTCCCACCACCGGCCAAGAGACCGAGGCTAATGCCATGCTAGACTGTGGTTGCACCCGATGCTTAATGTCCCCTGGCTTAGCAGCCCAGCTAGGAGTGACCCCTCAGGAGCTAGTGGCCCGATCCTGTTCTACGCAGCTGGATGGGACCGCCAACGAGGCGCCAGCCACAAAAAAGACCGGGGAGCTAGAGGTGCGGATAGGGGCCCACAGAGAGCGCATCAATTTAGAGCTCACCGACAGGGCTAACCAACCCTTCATTTAGCGTAGCCCCTGGTTGGACGAACACAATCCAAAAATCAACTGGAAGACACGGGAAGTGCGCTTCCGAGATGGGCAGGTTCAGGCCAAGATAGAATACCCAGGAGAAGGAGGAGTCCACGGCAGGGGCCGGGCCCGCCAGTGGCAGGAGTGCCGCAGGACTATTGGGAGCTGGCTGAGGTGTTCAGCGAGAAAGAATGCGACGAGCTGCCACCCTCCCGCGCCATGGACTGTGCCATTAAGATAGAAGAGGGGGCGACGCTCCCCAAACCCAAGATGTATGCGATGTCTGAGCCGGAGAAAAGGGCGCTGAGAGAATTCATAGCCCAAAACCTGGCCAGGGGCTTTATTAGACACTCCGACAGCCCACTGGCGGCCCTCGTGCTCTTCCGCCCCAAGGCGGATGGGAGTCTCCGCTCTGTGTGGACTACCGAGGGAGGATAAACGCCATCAGCTCGACGGAACCGTACCCCCCCCTTGATGTCCAAGAGAAATCCTGGCCCAGCTGGGGAAGGCCAGGCTGTTCACTAAGCTGGACATTCGGGAGGCATTTTTATAGAATCCGGGTCAAGCCAGAGGACTGCTGGAAGACGGCCTTCAACATCACTTAGGCCATTTCGAAGTTTTTAGTCACCCTTTTCGGCCTAAAGGGGCGCCAAAAATTTTCCAACAGCTGATCAACGAGGCCCTCAGAGACCTGTTGTACAAGGGGTCATCGTGTGCCCTGGACGTCCTGATCTACACAGAGACTCCACAGAACACGTGGCTTTGACGAAGTTCTAAAGAGGCTGAAAGACAATCGGCTATACGCCAAGTTGTCCAATGCGAGTTCCATCAGACCGAGCTGAACTACTTGGGATATCGCATCTCCACACGGGGCATCGCGATGGACCGGCAAAAGGTACGAGACGTACTGGAATGGGAAGCCCCGCACGCGGAGACAGCTGCAGGGGTTCCTGGGATTAGCCAACTTCTACCGGCAATTCATCCCGAATTGCAGAAAACTACCTTGGCGCTAACAGACCTGCTTAAAACTAAGGGGGTTGGGAGAAACCAGGAAGACCAAAACCCTAGTGCCAAACTTCAATGGACACCACAGTGTCAAGAGGCGTTAAAGTGAACCTCAGCGGCAGTTCACCAGCCAGCCCTGTTGATTCACCCGGTGATGAACAGGCCCTTCACAGTGCAGTGTGACGCGTCCGAGGCGGCATACGGAGCGGTCCTCCTCCAGCCGGATGGAAAAGGTCACTTGAGGCCATGTGCTTACCTCTCCAAGAAGTTCACCCAAACGGAAAAAAGATGGCACGTGTGGGAGAAGGAGTCGATTTGCCATACGGGCGGCTCTGCCCATGGAGGCACTTCCTGGGAGGGAACCCCGGTCCCTTTCGAAGTTTGGACAGATCACAAGAACCTGCAGGCCCTGCAGACCCCCAGAGACTGAACGCTAAGCAGCTGAGATGGGCCCAGTTCTTTAGCAGATTCAATTTTAAGTTGAGATACATCCCGGCCCGAGAAATGTCGTAGCGGGGACGCTCTGCGCATGCCTGTGATGCGACTACTCGGCCCCAGGGGAGATGGGGAACCGTATTTTTAAACCACAACTGGGCTTGGTCGCCGCCACCGGACAGCAGCCAAAGCAAAGCCCACCACCGAGAGAGCGGGAGGCCTCTCCTGGACAGATCAAGGCCGCGTCCCCACATGACGAATGGCTGGTCCGGCACCCGGAAGGCCTGGAAGAGAATGATGGCATTTGGAGCCAGGGAACTAAAAGTTTGCCCCCGAAGCCCTGAGGGCACAGGTCCTAGAAATAGGCACGACACGCTCATGGCAGAGACACTGGCTAACCAAGACGCTGAAGCTACTACTCGCCCGGCAGTTCTGGTGGCCGATGATGAGGAGGGACATAAAGCAATACATTGCCGAGTGCGTGACGTGTGCGCCAGGAACAAACGAAGGTGGACGCCCACGGCCAGGCTGCAGCAAGTAGCTGACCCTGCGGAACCATGGAGAGAGATTGCCATGGATTTCGAGTGGACCTCCCGGTGAGGGGTTCACCACCATCTGGACGGGTAGTGACCTGTTCTCCAAACAGGCCCACTTTGTGCCAAGGCGACGGCTGCCAACGCACCAGAGCTGGCCAAACTTTGTACATCATGTGTTTCGCCTGCATGGTAGCCCTCGCCGGATCATAAGTGACCGCGGCCACAACCACCGCTAAATTTTGAAGGCGTTCCTGGTCGCCCTGGGGACCTAACGGGTTGAGAGTAATGCATTCCATCCCGAGACAGACGGAGCGACCGAAGAGTTCAGCGACGCCCAACAATACTTGAGGTGCTTCTCTACGTATCCAGCAGGACCAGTGGGCCACCTGTTGGATGTAGCAGAATACTGTTATAACAACACCGACCACGCGTCCACGGGGTGTCTCCGTTCCGGCCGTGAGTGGTCGAGACTTCCTGCCCTTCCCAGCTATTGACACTTCTGCACCACCACCTGCACCCCCGAGTCCTGGGGCGCTCGGGTTGCCGCGGCCTGGCCAGAGATCCAAAGGACGCTGAGGAAGGCCGTGAGAAGACTACAAAACTCATGCAGATAAAAGAGAGGGCCACAGCCAACCTATGTGGAAGGAGACATGGTGTATCTCTCCACCAAGCACCTGCGATCAACTTGGCCAGCCCTCCCGCAAGATTTGCGGACAAGTTTGTTGGCCCACTACGGGTGACTGAAGTGATCAACCCGGTCACCCTTCTCGGCTGGACCTTCCCACACGGGCGCAAAGGTGCACAGGTGTTCCCACGTTAGCCTGCTTAAGAAGGCAGTGACCACCGCCAGTGGTCTCTACCGGAAGCGCCCCAGTCCGATCATGATCGGGAACATACCACTTTGAGCTTAAGGGATATTTTAGATTCTAGAAAGTTTAGGGGCAGACTTCAATACTTTGTGCAGTGGCTTTCCAAAGACTTGCAGCCAGAGTGAGTGTTAGCCGGACATGTCAAGGCCCCCAGATTAGTCAATAGGTTTCATAGGGCCTTCCCGGACAAGCCAGGGCCCTGAATATACTGCAGCTACTTTTCCCTCAGGTCGGTGGACTCTTCGGGAGGGGGCTATGTCAGCGGCGCCTTGTCCAATGCGTGGGATAGCAGTGGACAAAGACGCGGCCGCCATCTTGGAAGAGGATTGAGCAATCGAGGGCGGCCGCCATTTTGGCTCTTCTTGTTCAGTGTTGTTGCTGTAGTTGAAGTTCCGCCGAAAAAGACAAGAGGGGTGGGGCTTCTTGGGTTATCTGTTCAGGGATTGTTATCTGTTCAGGGATTGGCTCTTCGCCAGAGGGGGAGGGGCTCGGGAGTTAGAGCAGGAGTTCTGGAGGAAAGCCTCAGTACGGTTTTGCCTTGGAATAAGGACCCATAAAGCATTTCCTCAACACCTGAGTGAGTGTGGTTATTTGGGCGGCCTACCAACGCTCACAGTAATAGTATAATAATAATTATTATAACATACTAGTAGAAATGAGATAATATAGAAATCTACAATAGTAATACTAACATAATCTCTATATCTCTATATTTTATATAATGAAGCGGAAAGTTTGTATGTATGTATGGATGTTTGTTTGTTTGTATGTGGCAGCGTTCTGATTGGCTGCCACTTTGACAGGCCACAGCGACCTGCACGGGTGATGGACCTGCCCCAAACTTGGCACAGATAACCCCCCTGACCCCTTTTATGTCCTGGTGCGATTTGGGGGAGATGAACCACGGATTATGGGATTTGTAGTACTTTAAATCTCTTTGGTCACATGGATCACTGACCGATAAAGACCACACTTGGCACACAGAGCCCCCATGAACCACTCTACATCCTGCTGCAGTTTGAAGGAGGCTGGACCATGGATGATGGGACTTGAAGTACCTTCACTCACTTCCCAAGACCGCTGTGACCCTCATCCAATGACTGATCAAGACCAAACTTGGCACACAGAGCCTCATCCATTTACCAATACAGACCACACTTTCCACACAGAGCCCCCATGACCCACTCTACATCCTGCTACACTTCTCAAATGACCCGGGCACCGCCGGGTCCCCAAGCTAGTATAGTAATAATTTAATATATAATATATTATTATTAATATTAATAGCACTAATATGCTAGTAGAAATAATGTGGTAATATAGAAATCAATAATAGTAATAACATAATATAGTAATAATATAATATATATTACTATTAATATTAATAGCAGTAATGTACTAGTAGAAATAATGTAGTAATATAGAAATCAGTAATAACAACATAATATAGTACTAATGTAATATATAATATATTAATATTAATAGCACTAATATACTAGTAGAAATAATGTAGTAATATAGAAATCAATAATAGTAATAATAACATAATATAGTAATAATATATAATATATTATTAATATTAATAGCAATAATATACTAGTAGAAATAATGTGGTAATATAGAGATCTAGAATAGTAATAATAACATATTATAGTAATAATATGTTATTATTAATATTAATAGCACTAATATGCTAGTAGAAATAATGTAGTAATATAGAAATCAAGAATAGTAATAACATAATATAGTAATATATTATTATTAATATTAATAGCACTAATATGCTAGTAGAAATAATGTAGTAATATAGAAATCAAGAATAGTAATAACATAATATAGTAATAATATATTATTATTAATATTAATAGCACTAATATGCTAGTAGAAATAATGTAGTAATATAGAAATCAAGAATAGTAATAACATAATATAGTAATATATTAT
>JARBWK010000017.1:22176517-22369043 GCA_030556195.1 Anolis apletophallus | reverse complement strand
CCCCACAGTTCCACGTTTTGACTATTGTCATATTTCTAAGTATCGTCCTCTTCCTCCTTGACGTTTGGGAGGGCAGGAGGTAGAGTGGCCGGCCCCCTCCTCCGTCGCTCTTCCTCTTTCTTTCGTTGCTCTTCCATCAATTTCCTTCCTTCTCAAACTTCGCTTCAGAAATTTCTTCTTTGCGTTTATCCTCATTTCCTTCTTTTTCTCCGCAGATTTTCGCGCATGCCCAGAAGCTCTGGAGCTCGGCTTCAGCTCAGGAGTACGCGCAAATCCAGGCATACCCAACCTTGTGGTTTTATATGGCCAAAAGGGCCATTTGCCGTCGCCCCCGGGGGCGGAGCCGGGGGCTGGGGCCGAGCCTTTGGAGCGAGCAGGGGGGTGGCCGCGCGCATGCGCACTTTATTTTTTTATTATTTTTCCGAAATTTTTTTTGAATATTTTTTTGAAATTTTTTTAAAAACTTGGGGGGGGGGGTCCGGACCTGCTGCCCCCCCATGGGTGCCACCCTAGGCCTTGGTAATCCGGGCAGGGGGGCGTGGACTGCAGCCTCTGGCCCGGCTGGATCTTCCTGGGTTTTGTTCACCTTGGAGGAGGCCTCTTCCTCATCCTCTTCCTCCTGGATGTTTGGGAGGGCAGGAGGCAGAGTGGCCGGCCTTTCCGCTGTGGCCTGGGGTGTGGTGGCCTATAGTGTCCCTCCTGGCCTCCTTCCGGGCGGGCCCCCCACCCTCCCCGTTCCCCCAGGGCTGGAGGCCTCGGCAGTCCTGGGGGTGACGCAGGGGAAGAGAGCGCGTTCAATACTTTCTCCTGTCGCACTCTCTTCTGATTTTCTCTCGCCTTCTCCTCAGACGTTCTTCGCTCTTCCATCAATTCCCTTCCTCCTCCTTCCGGGCGACTATCATTAGGTAATCTTCACGCCGTTTCATCTTCCGAATAACTTGATCTGTGTCTTCATGGACAGAAGCATTGATAACGAGCCCAAGCCCCCGTTTCATTGGCCTGCAGCAGGGAGTTCCACCGTTATCCCATGCTTATTTGAGCCAAATAAGATGAAAAACATACCTGGCTGTTTCCACGCTCCTCTGCCTCCCTTCCCAACAATGCAACCCATTCCCCCCCCCCCCCCAGGTGAAAAGCCTGAAAAATTGCGACGTCCTCTCTTTCTATAGCAATCGATGGTGTCCTTTCTGCCGGCTTCCTAGGTGCCATGCATTAAATAAACCATAGATCCAGCCCTCCACACGAATGGGTGTGAGACCCCAACCCAGCGGGGTCCTCCTCCAAGCCCCCTCCTTGCTTCCCCAAGAGATTTTCCCTCTCTATTCTTCCCCATCTGATTCCCTCTCTTCTCGGCCATCTGACCTTCTTCCTTTCCTTGCTCACCCCACAATGCCAGGCCCAATAATTTCCAGTTTCCCAAGCACCAGGCTTATAGGACTCAGTGTATTTCCCAAGCCCCTTTTCTCCTTCTCCCCCCTTTGTTGGTGGGGAGGCGGCAGATGGGATCCCAGAAATGGGCGCCTTGGAATAGCTAGTTTCACCAAGTACCAACTGGCTTTCAGTTTGTTTTCCAACTATTATGGGCTGTTTATGGGGTGAAATTCAAAGACTCTCTTTCTTGTTTCTCCGCCAGAACCGGAGCTTCAGTCCAGGCACGGCTGGAAACATGAGCAACCTCCCTTTTGGCCTTTCCTTTTCCCTTCCTCTTCCTTTCTTCGCTCGTCCATCAATTTCCTTCCTTCTCCTTCCGGGCGACTTGTATCCCAAATAGCGCCGGCAGGAACCATGGCAACACCGACTCAGCGTTCACTTCCCTAGGCCTCCTGGCAGCGGCAAAGGTCCATCGCGGCCCTGAGGCCTACACGGCCTTGCCTGCCTCCTCCCAGAGGGTGTGGGGGGCAGGGGGCAGGGTGGCGTGGCCTGCAGCCTCTGGCCCGGCTGGATCTTCCTGGGTTCTGTCCGCCTCGGAGGAGGCCTCCTCCTCCTCCTCTTCCTCCTTGATGTTTGGGAGGGCAGGAGGCAGAGTGGCCGGCCTTTCCTCTGTCGCCTGGGGTGTGGTGGCTCATTGCGTTACTCCGGGCTTCCTTCCGGGCGGGCCACCCTCACCCCCCCTTCCCCCAGGGCTGGAGGCCTCGGCAGACCTGGAGGTGATGCACGGGAAGAGAGCGCGTTTAATACTTTCTCCTGTCGCACTCTCTTATGGGATCCTCTCGCCTTCTCCTCAGACGTTCTTCGCTCTTCCATCAATTCCCTTCCTCCTCCTTCCGGGCGACTATTGATTCCTTGTCAAATTGATAGTATTGAACAAGAAAAGTGTCTCCATACCCTGCAGTATACATGTCGTGCCGGAGAAGGGGGTCTCCATACCCTCCGGGCCTTCGATTGCTGCCGAGGAACCACCGCCTCCTCAACGGCCCCCTCGTTTCTCCGCCAGATCCGGAGCTTCAGTCCAGGCACGGCTGGAAACACGAGCAACCTCCCTTTGGGCCTTTTTTCCTTCCTCTTTCCTCGCTCTTCCATCAATTTCCTTCCTTCTCCTTCCGGGCGACTCAAGGCCCAAAGAGAGGCCGCAGGAACCATGGCAAGGCAGACTCAGCGTTCACTTCTCTAGGCCTCTTGGCTTCGTCTTTTTCCTCCTTGATGTTTGGGAGGGCAGGGGGTAGAGTGGCCAACCCCTCCACTGCCGCTTGTGGTGTGGTGGCCCGCAGTGTCACTCCTGGCCTCTTTCCGCGTGGTCCGCCACCCCCCTTCCCCCAGGGCTGGAGGCCTCGGCAGTGCTGGAGGTGACGCACGAGAAGGGAGCGCGTTCAATACTTCCTCCTGTCGCACTCTCTTATGGGATTCTCTCGCCTTCTGACGTGGGCCACTCGCTCTGTGTCTCGGTCGCAGGAAGGGCCGCCGAGTCCTGCGTGAGGCTCCTCTCCTTTGTGAACCTCAGGACAGAGATTTTCAGACGAAGGTCCGCCACTGTCGAATTAAGTTCTTCCTGGGTTCTGTGCACCTCGGAGGAGGCCTCCTCCTCTTCCTCTTCCTCCTTGATGTTTGGGAGGGCAGGAGGTAGAGTGGCCGGCCCCCTCCTCTGTCGCCCTTCCTCTTTCTTTTTTCGCTCTTCCATCAATTTCCTTCTTTCTCAGACTCTTCCTTCCTTCGCTCTTCCATCAATTCCCATCGTACGGCTCTGTCGCTTGTTTTACTTCCAGCGTTCGAGTCTCCTGCTCCAGTTTACGTCGCTCGACCATTAAGTTATCTTTACGCAATTTCATCTTCTCCATAACTTGATCTATGTCTTCATGGACAGTAGCATTGATAACGAGCCCGAGCCCCTGTTTCATTGGCCTGCAGCAGGGAGTTCCACCGTTATCCCATGCTTATTTGAGCCAAATAAGATGGAAAACATACCTGGCTGTTTCCACGCTCCTCTGCCTCCCTTCCCAACAATGTAACCCCCCCCCCCCCCAGGTGAAAAGCCTGAAAAATTGCGACATCCGCTCTTTCTATAGCAATCCATGGTGTCCTTTCTGCCGGCTTCCTAGTTGCAGGACATTAAATAACCCTAGATCCAGCCCTCCAAACTCATGGGTGTAAGACCCCAACCCAGCGGGGTCCTCCTCCAAGCCCCCTCCCTTGCCTTTTAAGGTTTCCTTTCCTCACCTCTCTCTCCTTTCTTCTCCAAGAGATTCCCTCTCTATGCTCGGCCATCTGACTTTTCTAGACCTTCTTCCTTTCCTTGCTCACCCCACAATGCCAGGCCCAATAATTTCCAGTTTCCCAAGCACCAGGCTTATAGACTCAGTGTATTTCCCAAGCCCCTTTCTCCCTTTCCCCCTTTTCCCTTTGTTGGCGGGGAAGCGGCAGATGGGATCCCAGAAATGGGCGCCTTGGAATAGCTAGTTTCACCAAGTACCAACTGGCTTTCAGTTTGTTTTCCAACTATTATGGGCTGTTTACCGGTGAAATTCAAAGACTCTCTTTCTTGTTTCTCCGCCAGAACCGGAGCTTCAGGCAAGGCACGGCTGGAAACATGAGCAACCTCCCTTTCGGCCTTTCCTTTTTCCTTCCTCTTTCTTCCTTCGCTCCTCCATCAATTTCCTTCCTTCTCCTTCCGGGCGACTCAAGGCCCAAGGAGAGGCCGCGGGAACCATGGCTACGCCGACTCAGCGTTCCCTTCTCTGGGCCTCCTGGCAGCGGCAAAGGCCCATCGCGGCCCTGAGGCCTACACGGCCTTGCCTGCCTCCTCCCAGAGGGTGTGGGGGGCGGGGGGCAGGGGGGCGTGGCCTGAAGCCTCTGGCCCGGCTGGATCTTCCTGGGCTTCGTCCGCCTCTGAGGAAACCTCCTCCTTGTCCTCTTCCTCCTGGATGTTTGGGGGGCAGGAGGCAGAGTGGCCAGCCCCCCCCCCTCTGTCGCTCTTCCTCTTCCTATCTTCGCTCTTCCATCAATTTCCTTCCTTCCCAGACTTCGCTTCTTCCTCCTTTTTTCTTATCCTCCTTCCTTAATTTGCTCCTTCTGTGGGCTGATTGTATTGGAGGAGAGGAGGGTCTCCATACCCTCCGGGCCTTCGGTGGCTGTCGAGGAACCACCGCCTCCTCAGCAGCCACTTGGTTTCTCCGCCAGATCTGGAGCTTCAGGCAAGGCACGGCTGTGAACATGAACGACCTCCCTTTGGGCCTTTCCTTTTCCCTTCCTCATTCTTTCTTCACTCCTCCATCAATGTCCTTCTTTCTCCTTCCGGGCGAATCAAGACCCAAGGAGAGGCCACGAAAGCCATGGCAATGCGGACTCAGCGTTCCCTTCTCTGGGCCTCCTGGCAGCGGCAAAGGTCCATCGCGGCCCCTAGGCCTGCACGTCCTTGCCTGCCTCCTCCCAGAGGGCGTGGGGGGCAGGGGGCAGGGGGGCGTGGCCTTCAGCCTCTGGTCCGGCTGGATCTTCCTGGGCTTGGTCCACCTCGGAGGAGGAGGCCTCCTCGTCCTCTTCCTCCTGGATGTTTGGGAGGGCAGGAGGCAGATGGCCAGCCCCCTCCTCCGTCGCTCTTCCTCTTTCTTTCTTTCTTTCTTTCTTCACTCTTCCATCAATTTCCATCCTTCTCAGACTTCTCCTTTTCACCCTTGCGCATGCTTCATGTCTTCCTTCTTCTTGGGGATTGACCTGTCCCAGGAAAACAGAACAACCTCCCTTTTGGTCTCCTTCCTTCTCCTCCGGGCCTTCGCGGGAACCCTGGCTGTCGAGGAACCACGCCTCAGCTGGCCACCTCTGCCCCCTCTGGATCTTCCTTGTTCTTTCTTTCTTCGCTCTTCCATCAATTTCCTTCCTTCTCAGACTTTGCTTCTTCCTCCTTTTTTCTTCCCTTCCCTTAATTTGCTCCTTCTGTGGGCCGATTGTATCGGAGGAGAGGGGGGTCCCCATACCCTCCGGGCCTTCAATGGCTAGCAAGGAACCACCACCTCCTCAACGGCCACCTCGTTTCTCCGCCAGAACCGGAGCTTCAGTCCAGGCACGGCTGTAAACATGAACGACCTACCTCTTCGCCTTTCCCTTTTCCTTCCTCTTTCTTCCTTCGCTCTTCCATCAATTTCCTTCCTTCTCCATCTGGGTGACTCAAGGCCCAAAGAGAGGCCATGGAACCTGGCTTGGCCTCTTCTAGGCCTCCTGGCAGCAAAGGTCCATCAGGGCCCTGAGGCCTCCATGTCCTTGCCTGCCTCCTCCCAGAGGGTGTGGGGGGCAGGGGGTGTGACCTGCAGCCTCTGGCCCAGCTGGATCTTCCTGGGCTTTGTCCGCCTCTGAGGAGGCCTCTTCCTCCTGGATGTTTGGGAGGGCAGGAGGTAGAGTGGCCAGACCCTCCTCCTCCGCTCTTCCACTTTCTTTCTTCGCCCTTCCATCAATTTCCTTCCTTCTCCAAGTTCTCTTCCTTCATTTCAATCTTGTTCTCCTTCTCCATCTGATTTGCTTTTTTCTCTCTTCCTTCAATTTCCTTCCTTCTCCTCTCTTTCTCCAAGGCCCAAGGAGCTGATTGCCATGGAGGAGAGGACTGCCCTTTCACCTCTCTAGGCCTCCTGGCAGCGGCAATGGCCTGTCGAGGAACCCTGAGGCCTACACGTCCTTGCCTGCCTCCTCCCAGAGGGTGTGGGGGGCAGGGGGCAGGGTGGGGTGGCCTGCAGGTTCTGGTCCACCTCAGGCTGGATCTTCCTCCTTTTCCTCCTTGATGTTTGGGAGGGCAGGAGGCAGAGTGGCCAGCCCCCTCCTCCTTCGCTCTTCCTCTTTCTTTCTTCGCTCTTCCATCAATTTCCTTCCTTCTCAGACTTCGCTTCCTCTTCCTCGTTGTTCTGAATCTTCTCTCGGCTGATTGTATCGGAGGAGAAGGCGGTCTCCATACCCTCCGGGCCTTCGATGGGTATCAAGGAACCACCACCTCCTCAACGGCCACCTCGTTTCTCCGCCAGATCCGGAGCTTCAGGCAAGGCAAGGCAGAGTGGCCGGCCCCTCCTCCTTCGCTCTTCCTCTTTGTTTCTTCGCTCTTCCATCAATCTCCTTTGATGGCGTGGCCTGTAGCCTCTGGCAGGGCTCCATCCGCCCAAGGAGATCCCTTTCCAGACTTTTTCCTCTTCCTTCGCTCTCCCATCAATTTCCTTCCTTCTCCTTCCGGGTGACTCACGGTCCAAGGAGAGGACGCGGGAACCATGGCAATGCCGACTCCGCTTTCACTTCTCTAGTCCTCCTGGCAGCGGCAATGGTCCATCGTGGCCCTGAGGCCTACATGTCCTTGCCTGCCTCCTCCCAGACGGTGTGGGGGGCAGGGGGCAGGGTGGGGTGGCCTTCAGCCTCTGGCCCGGCTGGATCTTCCTGGGTTCTGCCCACCTCGGAGGAGGCGTCCTCCTCATGCTCTTCCTCCTTGATGTTTGGGAGGGCAGGAGGCAGAGTGGCCGGCCTTTCCTCTGTCGCCTGGGGTGTGGTGGCCCATCGTGTCCCTCCTGGCCTCCTTCTGTCAGGCAGGCCAAGCCGAGCCCAGTCCAGGCAGAGGGGCCCCCTCCTTGTCCTCTTCCTCCTTGATGTTTGGGAGGGCAGGAGGCAGAGTGGCCGGCCCCCTCCTCTGTCACTCTTCTTCTTTCTTCCTTCCTTCGCTCTTCCATCAATTTCCTTCCTTCTCCGACTTCTATTTCTTCATTACCTCTCCTTCCATTTCACGGCTGGATGTAGTGCAGGAGAAGGGGGTCTCCGCACCCTCTGGGCCTTCGCCTCCTCAACAGCCAACTCGTTTCCCTGCCAGATCCGGAGCTTCAGGCAAGGCAGGGCTGGAAACACGAACAACCTCCCTTTTGGCCTTTCCCTTTTCCTCCCTCTTTCTTCCTTCGCTCTTCCATCAATTTCCTTCCTTCTCAGACTTTTTATTGGCCGCTACCAATCTTGCCTGTCAGCTACAAAGACCACCCACTCGTATTGTCTTATCAGGGTGCGTTAACTTGTTTTTCCAATAAGGACGCCCGTCCGAAGAAGTGGCCGGTTGTTTCTCGGCGGCAAAGAGTTGCTCGCGGAGTTCCCGATCCTCCTCTTCCACTTCTGACAGTTTTATCTCAACCGTTCTGCGATGTTTTCGTTCCAAATTTCTCTCAGCCACGGTGTGCTTAAGGAGCAGTGCTGTGTGTTGTGTGTTGAAGTCTCATAATAATATTGGAACATTTACTCTTGCTTTCTTCCATCGTCCTTTGCATGGCGACGCATAATTGTTCATTCGCCATAATTTCGTCTAGATTTTCAAGGTGGAAAGGATTCTTTCTCTGGATTTGTCATCATGTATCCTTCGTAGCGGTGATCTCCTCGGATCACGAAATGAGAATGGTTTTAATTTTCCATCGTGGCCAGCTGTCAATCACACCTACGGCATTTCCTGCGCAGACAGTTCGGAATCTTTTAAAAGCTACTATCGCTTTAAATGGCAGCCCCACCCACACCCCTCGAGCATACATAGCCAGCGGGACGGGCCGGCACCTCAGATCCTTTCATCCACCTCGGAGGAGGCCTCTTCCTCTTCCTCCTGGGTGTTTGGGAGGGCAGGAGGCAGAGTGGCCGGCCCCCTCCTCCGTCACTCTTCCTCTTTCTTCCTTCGCTCGTCCATCAATTTCCTTCTCAGACTTCTCTATTTTCACGTATACAGCTGGTGCAGTAGAGGAGTGTTTCCATGTTTTTCCAAAACTTCCTCCTGCTCATTCTCCTTATTCTCCCTCTCTGGGCTGATTGTATTGGAGGAGAGGAGGGTCTCCATACCCTCCGGGCCTTTGGTGGCTGTCGAGGAGCCACCACCTCCTCAACGGCCACCTGGTTTCTCCGCCAGAACCGGAGCTTCAGTCCAGGCACGGCTGGAAACACAAACAACCTCCCTTTTGGCCTTTCCTTTTTCCTTCCTCTTTCTTTCTTCGCTCCTCCATCAATTTCCTTCGTTCTCCTTCCGGGCGAGTCAAGGCCCAAAGGGAGGCCGCGGGAACCATGGCTACACCGACTAGAGGAGTGGAAGCCACGCCCCCTCCCTCCTGGAAACCCCCCTGGCTCCTCCTCTCGAGCGCATGCGCAGCTGGAGCCTCTCTCCACCAATGTGGGCGCAGCCTCTCACATGCAAGGAGGCCCCATCAAAGCCCTCCAAACAGATGGCCAGGCAGACATAGAGATAATAAACCGTAGATCTCTCTATCTCTACATCTCCACAGGCAATGGAACAACAACAAAGATTGCACGCCCACAAGCAAGGTCACGTCACGTATTTCAGAAACCAGGTCTGTCTCTTTCCTTTCTTTCCTATTTCGCCACAAAGCGCCGCAGGCAAGAAAAAGGGAGGGAAGGAAGGAGGAGAGAAAAAATGGAAGGAAGGAAGGAGAGAAAGAAAGAAGAAATGGAAGGAAGGAAGGAAAGGGGAGGGAAGGGTGGTCACAGTAACGTGTGGCGGGCACAGCTTTTATATATATTTTTGTGTAGTTATTTACATCAATAATTTTATGTATTCTACTTTCATATGTGTTTGTTTTGACTTATTTACATAAATAATTGTATACATTCTATGTTCATATGTGTTTGTTTTGACTTATTTACATAAATAATGGCATGTATTCTATGTTCACGTGTTTGTTTTGACTTTGTTTTACCCGCCTTGTCACGGTGGATAACCGCGGAACTGCTGAACTTGCTGACTGAAAGGTTGACGGTTTGAACCCAGGCTGCGGGGTGAGCTCCCACTGTTAGCCCCAGCTCCTGCCGACCTAGCAGTTTGAAAATAGGCAAATCTGAGTACATAAATAGGAAGATAAGGGCGCTCCATGCAGTCATGCCGATGGCCACATGACCTGGGAGGTGTCTACGGACAACGCCGGCTCATCAGCTTAGAAATGGCGATGAGCACCAACCCCCAGAGTCGGATGCAACTGGACTTAATGTCAAGGGGAAACCTTGATCTATTATTAATATTATTACTGCATTATAATTATTATCACCAGGCTAATTTTCGGGAAACGGGATGGTTGTAACGGAATAAAATTTATTATTATTATTATTATTATCATATAACCAAATTAAATTATTATTATTATCATCAGGCTGTAGCTCTCCAAATGGAGAGGAGGAGGAGGAAGAGGAGCCCAGAGGAGGGCGACGAAGGAGCCTTGAGCCATATCCATCAACTTGCCATTACAATCAATCCAAAGTGCTGTATTGTGCTAATGTGCAAACGCCTGGTCCCACAGCCAAGATTTCACTTTTTTCCTGAATGCCAGGAGGGATGGGGTTGATCGTAGGTCACTTGGAAGCGCATTCCACAGACAGGGAGCCACCACCGAGAAGGCCCTATGTCTCGTCCCCACCAACCGCGTTTGAGAAGTCGGCGGGAGCGAGAGCAGGGCCTCCCCGGATGATCTTAGATTACGAGGTGGGACGTAGGGGCTGATGCGTTTGGACAAGTTAGCTGGGCCAGAACCGTATAGAGCTTTAAAGGTCAAAACCAGAACTTTGAATTGAGCTCGGAAGAAGACAGGCAGCCAGTGGAGCCGACACAACGGGGGGGGGGGGGGTATGCTCCCTGTATGTAGCTCCAGTTAGTAATCTGGCTGCCGCCCGCTGGACTAGTTGCAATTTCCGAACTGTCTTCAAAGGCAGCCCCATGTAGAGTGTGTTGCAGTAGTCTATTCGGGATGTGACCAGAGCGTGGACGACCGTAGCCAGATCAGACTTCCCAGGACTAGTTGCAGTTTCCGAACTGTCTTCAAAGGCAGCCCCACGTAGAGTGCGTTGCAATAGTCTATTCGGGATGTGACCAGAGCGTGGACGACCGTAGCCAGATCAGACTTCCCAGGACTAGTTGCAGTTTCCGAACTGTCTTCAAAGGCAGCCCCACGTAGAGTGCGTTGCAGTAGTCTATTCGGGATGTGACCAGAGCGTGGACGACCGTAGCCAGATCAGACTTCCCAAGGACTAGCTGCAATTTCCGAACTGTCTTCAAAGGCAGCCCCACGTAGAGTGCGTTGCAGTAATCTATTCGGGATGTGACCAGAGCGCGGACGACCGTAGCCAGATCAGACTTCCCAGGACTAGTTGCAGCTTTCGAACTGTCTTCAAAGGCAGCCCCACGTAGAGTGCGTTGCAATAGTCTATTCGGGATGTGACCAGAGCGTGGACAACCGTAGCCAGATCAGACTTCCCAGGACTAGTTGAAGTTTCCGAACTGTCTTCAAAGGCAGCCCCACGTAGAGTGCGTTGCAGTAGTCTATTTGGGATGTGACCAGAGCGTGGACGACCGTAGCCAGATCAGACTTCCCAGGACTAGTTGCAGCGAAGTCTTCCGAACTGTCTCGGGATGTGAAGGCAGCCCCATCAGACTTCCCAGGAGTCCGCTGTTGCAGTAGTCTATTCGGGATGTGACCAGAGCGTGACGACCGTAGCCAGATCAGACTTACCAGGACTAGTTGCAGTTTCCGAACTGTCTTCAAAGGCAGCCCCACGTAGAGTGCGTTGCAGTAGTCTATTCGGGATGTGACCAGAGCGTGGACGACCGTAGCCAGATCAGACTTCCCAGGACTAGTTGCGAAGTTTCCGAACTAGTCTTCAAAGGCAGCCCCACTTCCCAGGACTAGAGTGAACGTTGCAGTAGTCTAGTTGGGATGTGACCAGAGCGTGGACGACCGTAGCCAGATCAGACTTCCCAGGACTAGTTGCATTTTCCGAACTGTCTTCAAAGGCAGCCCCACGTAGAGTGCGTTGCAGTAGTCTATTCGGGATGTGACCAGAGCGTGGACGACCGTAGCCAGATCAGACTTCCCAGGACTAGTTGCAATTTCCGAACTGTCTTCAAAGGCAGCCCCACGTAGAGTGCGTTGCAGTAGTCTACATGGGATGTGACCAGAGCGTGGACGACCGAAGCCAGATCAGACTTCCCAGGACTAGTTGCAGTTTCCGAACTGTCTTCAACGGCAGCCCCACGTAGAGTGCGTTGCAGTAGTCTATTCGGGATGTGACCAGAGCGTGGACGACCGAAGCCAGATCAGACTTCCCAGGACTAGTTGCAGTTTCCGAACTGTCTTCAAAGGCAGCCCCTTGTAGAGTGCGTTGCAGTAATCTATTCGGGATGTGACCAGAGCGTGGACGACCGTAGCCAGATCAGACTTCCCAGGACTAGTTGCAGTTTCCGAACTGTCTTCAAAGGCAGCCCCACGTGCAGAGTCGTTGCAGTAGTCTATTTGGGATGTGACCAGAGCGTGGACGACCGTAGCCAGATCAGACTTCCCAGGACTTGTTGCAATTTCCGAACAGTCTTCAAAGACAGCCCCACGTAGAGTGCGCTGCAGTAGTCTATTCGGGATGTGACCAGAGCGTGGACGACCGTAGCCAGATCAGACTTCCCAGGACTAGTTGCAGTTTCCGAACAGTCATCAAAGGCTGCTGAAGAAAGTTTAGTGCGTTGCAGTAGTCTATTCGGGATGTGACCAGAGCGTGGACGACCGTAGCCAGATCAGACTTCCCAGGACTAGTTGTAGTTTCTGAACAGTCTTCAAAGGCAGCCCCACGTAGAGTGCGTTGCAGTAGTCTATTCGGGATGTGACCAGAGCGTGGACGACCGTAGCCAGATCAGACTTCCCAGGACTAGTTGCAGTTTCCGAACTGTCTTCAAAGGCAGCCCCACGTAGAGTGCGTTGCAGTAGTCTATTCGGGATGTGACCAGAGCGTGGACGACCGTAGCCAGATCAGACTTCCCAGGACTAGTTGCAGTTTCCGAACTGTCTTCAAAGGCAGCCCCACGTAGAGTGCGTTGCAGTAGTCTATTCGGGATGTGACCAGAGCGTGGACGACTGTAGCCAGATCAGACTTCCCAGGACTAGTTGCAATTTCCGAACTGTCTTCAAAGGCAGCCCCACGTAGAGTGCGTTGCAGTAATCTATTCGGGATGTGACCAGAGCGTGGACCACCGTAGCCAGATCAGACTTCCCAAGGTACTAGTTGCAGTTTCCGAACTGTCTTCAAAGGCAGCCCCACGTAGAGTGCGTTGCAGTAATCTATTCGGGATGTGACCAGAGCGTGGACGACCGTAGCCAGATCAGACTTCTCAAGGTACGGGCGCAGCTGGCGCACAAGTCTTAACTCTGCAAAAGCTCCCCTGCCACCGCCGAGACCTGGGTCTCCAGGCTTGTGTTTGAGAAATCCGTGTTGACGATGAGCGATGACCGCATTCGTTTCTCCTTGTTCTTCCTTTTTCTACTGACTCAGTTTGGAGTCTTCGCACAGTTAGAAGTATTGTTATTGTTGTGGTTTGTTTGTTAATGGCCTGTGGTCTAGGCATTAATAAACATTGCAGAAAATAATGACAACAACAGCAGCAATATTATTAGTTATTTATTATTATTATTAAATATCAATATTAGTAATACAGTAATAAGAGTTAAAAGGAGGTATGTAGTAAAATTATCTATTATTAATAGTAGGAAAAATAATAAGGGCTTAAAGGAGAGATATAGTGAAAATTATTATTATTAATAGTAGGAATAATAATAATAATAAAGGCTTAAAGGAGGTGTGTAGTAAAATTATTATTATCTATTATTATTAATAGTAGGAATAATAATAAGGGCTTAAAGGAGGGATATAGTGAAAATTATTATTATTAATAGTAGGAATAATAATAATAAAGGCTTAAAGGAGGTGTGTAGTAAAATTATTATCTATTATTATTAATAGGAATAATAATAATAAGGGCTTAAAGGAGGGATATAGTGAAAATTATCTGTATGATACTTCATCTTGTTGATAGGAAGCTGCCCACCGGAGCGGAAACCATCCTTCAGACGGATGGCAAGCTATTTACCCTCCGGAGACCAAAACCAAGGTCAAAACAAGATCTGTTATAGAACTCCCATATGCCGATGACAACGTAGCCTATGCGCATTCAGAAGAACACCTCCAAGCCACTCTCAACACCTTCGCCCAGTGGTTCTCAAGGGTCCCCAGATGCTCCTCCGCCACCAACTCCGCTGGGCCGAATGCCGCGTTGCCCAAATGCCTAAAGGTCACCGTCTCCCAAAGTAGTTACTCTACTCCGGACGGGAAAAGCAATGTTGGTGGGCAGGAAAAGAGATTTGAAGATGGGCCGAGAAACTGAGGCTTAGCTCCACCCCCTCCCCTGGCTTCGGCACTCCCAGCAGCTGCTCCAGCCTCGAGGGGACAGTGCCAAGCCAGCATTGTGCTGGCTCTGCCACCGCTGGCTTGGCACTACCCCTCAAGGCTGGAGAAGCTGCTGGGAGAGGTGAAGCCAGGGGAAGGGGGCGGGGCATGGTGCAGCCCGGCTCCGCCCCCTCCCTGGCTTCGGCACTCCCAGCAGCTGCTCCAGCCTCGAGGGGACAGTGCCAAGCCAGCATTGTGCTCGCTCTGCCACCGCTGGCTTGGCACTACCACCTCAAGGCTGGAGAAGCTGCTGGGAGAGGTGAAGCCAGGGGTAGGGGCGGGGCATGGTGCAGCCTGGCTCCGCCCTCCCTGGCTTTGGCACCCCAGCAGCTGCTCCAGCCTCGAAGCTGGGGACAGTGCCAAGCCAGCATTGTGCTGGCTCTGCCACCGCTGGCTTGGCACTACCCTCAAGGCTGAGAAGCTGCTGGGAGAGCTGAAGCCGGGGGAGGGGGCGGGGCATGGCGCAGCCTGGCTCCGCCCCCTCCCTGGCTTTGGCACTCCCAGCAGCTGCTCCAGCCTTGAGGGGACAGTGCCAAGCCAGCATTGTGCTGGCTCTGCCACCGCTGGCTTTGCACTACCCTCAAGGCTGGAGCAGCTGCTGGGAGAGGTGAAGCCGGGGGTAGGGGGGCGGGGCATGGTGCAGCCTGGCTCCGCCCCCTCCCCGGCTTTGGCACTCCCAGCAGCTGCTCCAGCCTTGAGGGGACAGTGCCAAGCCAGCATTGTGCTGGCTCTGGCACCGCTGGCTTGGCACTACCCCTCAAGGCTGGAGAAGCTGCTGGGAGAGGTGAAGCCAGGGTAGGGGCGGGGCATGGTGCAGCCTGGCTCCGCCCCCCTGGCTTTGGCACTCCCAGCAGCTGCTCCAGCCTCGAGGGGACAGTGCCAAGCCAGCATTGTGCTGGTCTGCCACCGCTGGCTTGGCACTACCCCTCAAGGCTGGAGAAGCTGCTGGGAGAGGTGAAGCCAGGGAAGGGGCGGGGCATGGTGCAGCCCGGCCCGCCCCCTCCCTGGCTTCGCACTCCCAGCAGCTGCTCCAGCCTCGAGGGGACAGTGCCAAGCCAGCATTGTGCTGTTTCTGCCACCGCTGGCTTGGCACTACCCCTCAAGGCTGGAGAAGCTGCTGGGAGAGGTGAAGCCAGGGGTAGGGGGCGGGGCATGGTGCAGCCTGGCTCCGCCCCCCTCCCTGGCTTCGGCACTCCCAGCAGCTGCTCCAGCCTCGAGGGGACAGTGCCAAGCCAGCATTGTGCTGGCTCTGCCACCGCTGGCTTGGCACTACCCTCAAGGCTGGAGAAGCTGCTGGGAGAGGTGAAGCCAGGGTAGGGGGCGGGGCATGGTGCAGCCTGGCCTGCCCCCCTCCCTGGGCTTTGGCACTCCCAGCAGCTGCTCCAGCCTCGAGGGGGACAGTGCCAAGCCAGCATTGTGCTGGCTCTGGCACCGCTGGCTTGGCACTACCCCTGGCTGGAGAAGCTGCTGGGAGAGGTGAAGCCAGGGGCTGGGGGCGGCATGGGCAGCCTGGCTCCGGGGCATGCACTCCCAGCAGCTGCTCGAGGGGACAGTGCCAAGCCAGCATTGTGCTGGCTCTGCCACCGCTGGCTTGGCACTACCCCTCAAGGCTGGAGAAGCCTGGAGAGGTGAAGCCAGGGGTAGGGGGCCCCATGGTGCAGCCTGGCTCCGCCCCTCCCTGGCTTTGGCACTCCCAGCAGCTGCTCCAGCCTCGAGGGGACAGTGCCAAGCCAGCATTGTGCTGGCTCTGCCACCGCTGGCTTGGCACTGCCCCCTCAAGGCTGGAGAAGCTGCTGGGAGAGCAGAAGCCAGAGAGAGGAGGAGGGGCATGGTGCAGCCTGGCTCCCCCCCCTCCCCTGGCTTTGGCACTCCCAGCAGCTGCTCCAGCCTCGAGGGGACAGTGCCAAGCCAGCATTGTGCTGGCTCTGCCACCGCTGGCTTGGCACTACCCCCTCAAGGCTGGAGCAGCTGCTGGGAGAGGTGACAGTGCCAAGCCAGGGCCATCATTGTGCTGGGGGCAAGGCTGGGGCATGGTGCAGCCTGGCTGCCTGGCTCCCCCACCCCGGCTTTGGCACTCACAGCAGCTGCTCCAGCCTCGAGGGGACAGTGCCAAGCCAGCATTGTGCTGGCTCTGCCACCGCTGGCTTGGCACTACCCCCTCAAGGCTGGAGAAGCTGCTGGGAGAGGTGAAGCCAGGGGTAGGGGGCGGGGCATGGTGCAGCCTGGCTCCGCCCCCCTCCCTGGCTTTGGCACTCCCAGCAGCTGCTCCAGCCTCGAGGGACAGTGCCAAGCCAGCATTGTGCTGGCTCTGGCACCGCTGGCTTGGCACTGCCCCCTCAAGGCTGGAGAAGCTGCTGGGAGAGGTGAAGCTGGGGGTAGGGGGCGGGGCATGGTGCAGCCTGGCACCGCCCCCTCCCTGGCTTTGGCACTCCAGCAGCTGCCCCAGCAGCTGCTCCAGAGGGGACAGTGCCAAGCCAGCATTGTGCTGGCTCTGCCACCGCTGGCTTGGCACTACCCCTCAAGGCTGAGAAGCTGCTGGAGAGGTGAAGCCAGGGGCAGGGGGGGGCATGGTGCAGCCTGGCTCCGCCCTCCCTGGCCGGCACTCCCAGCAGCTGCTCCAGCCTCGAGGACAGTGCCAAGCCAGCATTGTGCTGGCTCTGCCACCGCTGGCTTGGCACTACCCCCTCAAGGCTGGAGAAGCTGCTGGGAGAGGTGAAGCCAGGGAAGGGGCGGGGCATGGTGCAGCCTGGCTCCGCCCTCCCTGGCTTCGCACTCCCAGCAGCTGCTCCAGCCTCGAGGGGACAGTGCCAAGCCAGCATTGTGCTGGCTCTGCCACCGCTGGCTTGGCACTACCCCTCAAGGCTGGAGAAGCTGCTGGGAGAGGTGAAGCCAGGGGTAGGGGCGGGGCATGGTGCAGCCTGGCCGCCCTCCCTGGCTTCGCACAATAATATCTTATATAATAATTTAATACCTTATGAAATATTGAGGATATATGATAATAATAATAATAATAATACGGTATAGTTAAATAATAATAGGAAATAATGATAAACCAGGGTCTCTGGGGACCAAGGCAGCCCTCCCAGGCACAAGGGGCAGGGGAGTCTCAAGAGTCAGCAGCAGCATCCCCCACTCTATCCTTTTCTTGGGGCGTGGCCATGCAAATAGAGGGGCGTGGATATAGCCCAGGGGAACACTTCCATGTAAGGAGGCCTCTCTGCTTTGGGGGCGTGGCCATGCAAATAGAGGGGCGTGGGGAACTCTTCCATGGAGGGCGGCCTCTCTGCTTTGGGGCGTGGCCATGCAAATAGAGGGGCGTGGATATAGCCCATGGAAGGCGAGCTCTCTGCTTTGGGGCGTGGCCATGCAAATAGAGGGGCGTGGATATAGCCCAGGGGAACTCTTCCATGGAGGGAGGCCTCTCTGCTTTGGGGGCGTGGCCATGCAAATAGAGGGGTGTGGATATAGCCAATGGAGGGCGTCCTCTCTGCTCTGGGGGCGTGGCCATGCAAATAGAGGGGCGTGGATATAGCCCAGGGGGACTCTTCCATGGAGGGCGGGCTCTCTGCTTTGGGGGCGTGGCCATGTAAATAGAGGGGCGTGGATATAGCCAATGGAGGGCGTCCTCTCTGCTTTGGGGGCGTGGCCATGCAAATAGAGGGGCGTGGATATAGCCTATGGAGGAATGCCTCTGCTTGGGGGGCGTGGCCATGCAAATAGAAGGGCGTGGATATAGCCTATGGAGGAATGCCTCTGCTTGGGGGGGCGTGGCCATGCAAATAGAAGGGTGTGGATATAGCCTATGGGGAACTCTTCCATGGGCTAGGTGGCCTCTGCTTTGGGGCGTGGCCATGCAAATAGAGGGGCGTGGATATAGCCAGGGGAACTCTTCCATGGAGGAAGGCCTCTGCTTTGGGGCGTGGCCATGCAAATAGAAGGGCCATGGATATATGCCTATGGAGGAGGGCCTCTCTGCTTTGGGGCGTGGCCATGCAAATAGAGGGGCGTGGATATAGCCCATGGAGGGGAACCTTCCATGGAGGGGCGGGATAGGCCCTCTGCTTTGGGGCGTGGCCATGCAAATAGAGGGGCGTGGATGGAGCCCATGGGGAACTCTTCCATGGAGGAAGGCCTCTGCTTGGGGGCGTGGCCATGCAAATAGGGGGGGGTGGATATAAATGGGGGAACTCTTCCATGGAGGGGCCTCTCTGCTTTGGGGGCGTGGCCATGCAAATAGAGGGGCGTGGGGGAACTCTTCCATGGAAGGCGGCTCTCTGCTTTGGGGGGCGTGGCCATGCAAATAGAAGGGTGTGGATATAGCCTATGGAGGAATGCCTCTGCTTGGGGGCGTGGCCATGCAAATAGAGGGGTGTGGATATAGCCTATGGAGAGTAATGCCTCTGCTTGGGGGGCGTGGCCATGCAAATAGAAGGGGCGTGGATATAGCCAATGGAGGGGGTCCTCTCTGCTTGGGGGCGTGGCCATGCAAATAGAGGGGCGTGGATATAGCCCAGGGGGAACTCTTCCATGGAGGGAGGCCTCTCTGCTTTGGGGCGTGGCCATGCAAATAGAGGGGGCGTGGATAGAGACCTGGGGAACTCTTCCATGGAGGGAGGCCTCTGCTTGGGGGGGCGTGGCCATGCAAATAGAAGGGCGTGGATATAGCCTATGGAGGCTCTTCCATGGAGGGCGGCCTCTCTGCTTTTGGGGCGTGGCCATGCAAATAGAGGGGCGTGGATATAGCCCTGGGGAACTCTTCCATGGAGGGCGGCCTCTCTGCTTTGGGGGCGTGGCCATGCAAATAGAAGGGCGTGGATATAGCCCAGGGGAACTCTTCCATGGAGGGCGAGCTCTCTGCTCTGGGGCGTGGCCATGCAAATAGAGGGGCGTGGTGGATATAGCTCTTCCATGGAGGCCTCTGCTTTGGGGGCGTGGCCATGCGTGCGTCTGAACCGCGTGGCCCCGCTGCACTTGTGCGAGTCGTGCGACGCACGCTTCCACGGCGACATGCACTTCGACCGACACATCCGGGAAGGATACGAGAGGCAAAGACGAAGGCAGGAAGAGCCCCTAAAGCTTCAGAGAACTTGCTGTTCAGCCATTTCCAAGCTCCAGGCTTGAGTGGTGATGGCACGATCGTCAGCATAGATGGAACGCTGCCACGGCGACATGCGCTTCGCTTCGACCTGCCGCCCCAAGGTCAGTCGCACCGGGGATGATGGGAGTTGTAGTGATTGGGAAGGGCTTACAATTACTAAAAGGGGGGGGGGGACCTCAAACGGTCATCTAGTCTGACCTCCTCCCTTTCTGCCTTGGTGTGAAGCCCTCCCGAAAGAGGCTCATCCAACCTCTGTTGGAACAGGACCACAAAGGGGATCTATAAGGAGAGGCGGATAATACTTTATTATTACTATTAATAATAATAATATATTATATTATTACTAAATTATGCTATTCATATCAATAATAATATATATTATATTATTACTACTTATTATTACTATTATATTATTTCTATATTACTACATTATTTCTACTATTATATTATATTACTATTATATTAATAATAATTATTATTATATATTATATTATTACTATATTATGTTATTACTACTATTATAGATTTCTATATTACTACATTATTTCTACTAGTATATTATTATTAATATTAATATATTATATATTATGTTATTACCTATATTACGACATTATTTCTGCTAGAAAATGCGGAGAGTGCCTTGGACCGTGAGAAGATCCAACCAGTCCAGGAAAGAAAACCCGGCTGCTCACTGGAGGGAAGGATACGAGAGGCAAAGACGAAGGCAGGAAGAGCCCCTAAAGCTTCAGAGAACTTCTGTTCAGCCATTTCAAAGCTCCACGCTTGAGGGGTGATGGCACGATCATCAGCATACATGGAACTATTGGCGCAGGGCCAAGGCGGACCTTGGTGTCAATGTGGGCGAGACAGTCCCTCCGGAAGGCATCAAAGAGTCCTCTGGGAGCAGTGAGGCTGAATCCACAGCGCGACAGGGCCAGGCCCGCCTCCGCCGCCTCCCCCGAGGCCCGTGGCGGAGGACGAAGAGGACGATGAGGATGCGGCGCCACCGCTGGCAAAGAGGGCGCAGGCCTCCCGAGAGCAGCGGGGGATGAGGAAGAGGCGGCGATGGCGGCGCGGAAGCGGCAGTTGCGGCGCATTTGCATCACTCCTCCCCGCTGCATGCTGGGAAACCGAGGCCCGGGCTGCTCTCGAGAGCCAGATGCAATCATGAAAAGAGCCACACCTGGCTCCCGAGCCATAGCTTCCCGACCCCTGACCTAAAGCTTCAGAGAACTTCCGTTCAACCCTTTCCAAGCTCCATGCGTGAGTGGTGATGGCACGATCGTCAGCATAGATGAAACCGTCTGAAGCAAAGATGACGTCCTTTGGCCACGTCGTGAGAAGACAGGAAAGCCTGGAGGAGAGAATGACGCTGGGGGAAACGGAAGGGAAAAGGAAGAGGGGCCGACCAAGGGCAAGGTGGGGGGAGGGTATCCTCGAAGACCCTGGGGGTGGCCACGGCCGACAGGGAGCTCAGGCCTGGGCTGGTCTAGGAGGTCAACCACCCAAGGGCCACCCAGTCCAACCCCTGCCACGCAGGATGTCACCATGAAAGCACTCCCAATAGAGTTTCCCCCCAACGGCCTCTTCTCCCAGGAGGAAAGGAGGAAGGAAACAGAGAAGGAAGGGAGTGTGGAAGGGAAGAGGGAGGAAGAGGAGGAGGAGAGAGGGAAGGAAGGAAAGAGGGAAGGGAAAGAAGGAGAAAGGAGGAGAGGGAAGGAGAGAGCAAAGAGGGCAGGAAGGACGAATACGTAGGAGGGAAAGATGGAAGGATAGGATGGCGAGAGAGCGCCCCCCCCCCCCCCCAAATACTAAAAGATTCCAAGGGTCTGGGTTTCCAAATGCCTGGTGTGGGCAGAAAGGGGGCGGAGCCTAAACCCCAAGGGAGAATTTATTTATTTATTACTTACTTCATTTCTATTCGCCCTTCTCACCCCGCAGGGGACTCAGGGCGGATCACAATGTACACATTACATTTAGACACACAAACACACAAGACAGACAGAGGCAATTTCACACCTGGCCACCAGGGGGAGCTGTCACACTCCTTCATTCCTCGACGTGTTTCCTGGAGATCTTTCTTATGGCCTCGTAAATCAGTTAAATTAAGCCTCCCCACTAAGTGGTACCTTAATTTCCTACTTGACAGATGCAACTGTCTTTCGGGTGGCAAAGGTCGACAACAGGCTACACAATAGGTCGAGAGCCCACCTCGACCCGGGCAGGCCTCGAACTCATGAACTCAAGTCAGTAGATACCTTATGCAGCTGACACCCAGCCAGCCGCGCCACATTCCCGGTGCCAAGGGGGACGGGGAGGGTTATGCGAGTGCTTAACCCTCCTCCAGAGCCTCCTGGGCTCAGGCTGCTGTCTCTATGTATCCTCCTTCGTTTTCGCCTTCCATTCCTCATTCTCTTCCGCCCTCCCGGGGCTTGGTGTAATGTCTCCAGACCCTCCGGGCCTTCGATGGCACTTGGTTTCTCCGCCAGAACCGGAGCTTCAGGCAAGGCACGGCTGCGAACGTGAACAACCTCCCTTTTGGCCTTTCCTTTTTTGTTCTTTCTTTCTTCGCTCTTCCATCAATTTCCTTCCTTCTCAGGCTCTTATTTAGCTGGTGTGGCCCTTCTTTGCCCACTGAGCCCAACACTTTCCGCCTTTCCTTTTTCCTTCCTTTTTCTTTCAATCAGGCAAGGAGAGGCCGCGGGAACCATGGCAACGCGAAGTCTTGTTTCACACTTCTCTAGGCCTCCTGGCAGCGGCAAAGGTCCCTCGCGGCCCTGAGGCCTACCTGTCCTTGCCTGCCTCCTCCCAGAGGGTGTGGGGGGCAGGGGGCAGGGTGGGGTGGCCTGAAGTCTCTGGCCTGGCTGGATCTTCCTGGGCTTCATCCGCCTCGGAGGGGGCCTCCTCCTCCTCTTCTTCCTTGATGTTTGGGAGGGCAGGAGGTAGAGTGGCCGGCCCCCTCCTCCTTCGGTCTTCCTCTTTCTTCCTTCGCTCTTCCATCAATTTCCTTCCTTTTCAAAATCCGCTTTGTTCCTTTCTGCTTCCTTTTTCTCCACCACTCCATCCTCAGGGCTGGATGTAGTCTCCATACCTCGGCAGTCCTGGAGGTGACGCACGAGAAGGGAGCGCACTTAATACTTTCTCCTGTAGCACTCTCTTCTGAGATTCCCTCGCCTTCTCCTCAGACGTGGGCCACTCGCTCTGTGTCTCGGTTGCAGGAAGGGCCGCCGAGTCCTGCGTGAGGCTCCTCCCCTTTGTGAACCTCAGGCCAGGGATTTCCAGGTGAAGGTCCGCCACTCTCGACTTAAGTTTGGTCTCGTCCAGGGTTTCCTTGCTCCGGCCAATCGTGAGACTCAGAGTCCGGCTCAGGACGGGGACGTCGGAGGAGCTGCTGAAGGTCCAGTTCCTACATTTTATTCTGGGCTTCTTCCCCTCCAAATACATTTTGTCAGATCCATGTTCTTCCCTCACAGTTCCACGTTTTAAGTATTGTCATATTCCTAATGATCGCCCTCTTCCTCCTTGATGTTTGGGAGGGTAGGAGGCAGAGTGGCCGGCCCCCTCCTCCGCTCTTCCTCTTTCTTTCTTCGCTCTCCCATCAATTTCCTTCCTTCTCAGACTTCGCTTCTTTCTCCACTATCTCCTTTTCAGCCTCCTCGGGGCTGGGTGTAGTGCAGGAGGAGGGGGTCTCCATACCCTCCGGGCCTTCGATGCCCGTCGAGGAACCACCGCCTCCTCAACAGCCACTTGGTTTCTCCACCAGATCTGGAGCTTCAGGGAAGGCACGGCTGGAAACATGAACAACCTCCCTTTTGGCCTTTCCTTTTTCCTTCCTCTTTCTTTCTCCGCTCCTCCATCAATTTCCCTCTCTGATTGGTGGCAATGGTCTGAAGGTCCCGCCTCTCAGATCACGCGAGTCTGCAGCTGTCACATGGGCGGGCTGGGAAGCTGGCGTGTCAGTTGCTGTATCCGTGTGTGTGGGCTGGCGCGTCCCAGATCCGGCAGGGGGGCCCTGGGTCAGATTATTCCTCGGCTCACTCAGATTTTGATTGACATATGTCAACAATATGTCTGAACACGCCCAAAATCATTCAAGAAAGCCTTTCTCCGCTGTGTATTGGCTTGGTCCTTGGCCTCCGGCTGCAGAATTCTCCGCCTTTGTGTGCCTATGATCGCTTGCTGGCGTTTGGAGTAATACATTGCATTGACATCCGCATTACCAGAACAGCCGGGCATTTCGGACTCACCCTCTGAGGCTTCCGGGGGAAATAACTGCTCAAAACATGGCCGCCAAGCGAAATCGGCAGATGGAAGTTCTCAACATGGCGTCTTCCCTTACCAAAGATGGCCGCTTGTGGTGGGAGTTGGGAAGGGACCCCTCCCGTTCCCCCCTCCCCCAGGGCTGGAGGCCTCGGCAGTTCAGGAGGTGACGCACGAGAAGAGAGCGTGTTTCATGCTTTCTCCTGCAGCACTCTCTTATGAGATGCTCTATTGTCATATTTCTAATTATCCTCCTCTTCCTCCTGGATGTTTGGAAGGACAGGAGGCAGAGTGGCCGGCCCCCTCCTCCTTCGCCCTTCCTCCTTTCTTCTCTCTTCCATCAATTTCCTTCCATTTCAGACTTCGCTTCAAATTTCTCCTTGTCCTATTCCTCCTTTGCAGGCCTGATTGTATTGGAGGAGAGGACCCCTCCGCCTCATCATGCAGGCTGCCCAAAAGATTTCCACTAAAAAAGCTGACACAGTGGAATAGATTTCTAAAGTTTGTTCAGCCACTGGGCCATTTGCCACAGTCGGCACCAACTTGTGCTGCCCTAGATTTCCTAGTGGACCTCTCCACGAAAGGATTTGCTCTATCCTCTATAAAGTGCTATGTCGCAGCCCTGTCTTACTACAGGAAAAAATTTGGAGCCTTTTCCAAGACCCGCTAGTGGCTATATTCCTTAAAGGATATTAAAAAGCTCATTAGTTTCCTCCACTTCCTCCTCCACTTCCTCCTCCTCCAGACCCACCAGTTTCCACACAAGTTGTTCCTCCTCCAGTTCTTCAGGCAAGGCACGGCTGGAAACACGAACAACCTCCCTTTGGGCCTTTCCTTTTTCCTCCCTCCTCCTTTCTTCGCTCTTCCATCAATTTCCTTCCTTCTCAGACTCTTTGTTTGGTGGTTGTTCTGATTCAGTCCTTGATGTTTGGGAGGGCAGGAGGCAGAGTGGCCGGCCTTTCCTCTGTCGCCTGGGGTGTGGTGGCCCGCAGTGTTCCTCCTGGCCTCCTTCCTGGCGGTCCAGCCATCCTCCCCATTCCCCCAGGGCTGGAGGCCTCAACGGCCACCTGGTTTCTCCGCCAGAACCGGAGCTTCAGGCAAGGACGGCTGGAAACACGAACAACCTCCCTTTTGGCCTTTCCTTTTCCCTTCCTCTTTCTTTCTTCGCTCGTCCATCAATTTCCTTCCTTCTCCTTCCGGGCGACTCAAGGCCCAAGGAGAGGCCGCGGGAACCATGGCTACGCCGACTCAGCGTTCCCTTCTCTCGGCCTCCTGGCAGCGGCAGAGGTCCATCGTGGCCCTGAGGCCTACACGTCCTTGCCTGCCTCCTCCTAGAGGGTGTGGGGGGCAGGGGGCAGTGTGGGGTGTCCTTCAGCCTCTGGCCTGGCTGGATCTTCCTGGGTTCTGCCCACCTCGGAGGAGGCGTCCTCCTCATGCTCTTCCTCCTTGACCTGCAGGAGGCAGAGTGGCCAGCCTTTCCTCTGTCGCCTGGGGTGTGGTGGCCCACAGTGTTCCTCCTGGCCTCCTTCCTCGTGCCCCCATTTCCCCAGGGCTGGAGGCCTCGTCAGTCTTTGGCCCGGCTGGATCTCCCTGGGCTTCATGCGCCTCAGAGGAGGAGGCCACCTCCTTGTCTTCTTCTGCCTTGATGTTTGAGAGGGCAGGAGGCAGAGTGGCCGGCCCCCTCCGCTGTCACTCTTCCTCTTTCTTTCTTCACTCTTCCATCAATTTCCTTCCTCCTCAGACTCTTTTTTCACTTCCTTGTTGTTTGGGAGGATAGGAGGCAAAGTGGCCGGCCTTTCCTCTGTCGCCTGGGGTGTGGTGGCCCGCAGTGTTCCTCCTGGCCTCCTTCCTCGCGGGCCACCCACCCTCCCCATTCCCCCAGGGCTGGGGGCCTCGGCAGTCCTGGGGGTGACGCAGGGGAAGAGAGCGCGTCTAATACTTTCTCTTGTCGCACTCTCTTAGGGAGTTCTCTCGCCTTCTCCTCAGACGTTCTTCGCTCTCCCATCGATTCCCTTCCTCCTCCTTCCGGGGGTGGGGCTTGACCCGGGCCTGCTCTTCCTTACCTGTTTTCTGATTGGTTCCAGTAACTGCATTTTGTGGCCGCGAATACGTAATGGGGGTTGTATTTTAGGCTTGGAATTTTTAGAAGCCCCACGAATAATTTTCCCGTAGTCACAACAACGCAACTTGGAAAACATTGTTGTGACACTCGAGAGGAAATACTGGCAAATAGACGTCACATTCCCATTACGGCGTGACGTCCTACGTTTTGCCTCGTCTGGATTGGCTGGCTCTAGGGACGGTGTTACAAGGCGCGGAGATTTTCGCGCATGCCCAGAAGCTCCGGAGCTTGGCTTCAACTCAGGAGCCGCTACGCACGCGCACATCCAGGCATACCCAACCTTGTGTTTTTATGTGGCCAAAAGGGCCATCTGCCACTGCCCGCGGGGGCAGAGGTGGGGGCGGGGGCCGAGCCTTTGGAGCGAGCAAAGGGGGGGGCGCACTTTATTTTATTATTATTTTGAATTTTTAAAAAACTTTTTTTGGGGGGGTCCGAACCTGCTGACCCCCATGGGTGCCACCCAGACCTTGGCCTAAAGTGGCCTTATGGGTAATCCGGGCCGGCATGGCCTGCAGCCTCTGGCCCGGCTGGATCTTCCTGGCTTCTGTCCACCTCGGAGGAGGCCTCCTCCTCCTCCTCATGCTCTTCCTCCTGGATGTTTGGGAGGGCGGGAGGCAGAGTGGCCGGCCCCCTCCTCCGTCGCTCTTCCTCCCTCTTTCTTCGCTCTTCCATCAGTTCCTTCTTCGAATTCTCAATGGTCTCGTATTTCTTGGATGCACTTTCATATTGAACGAGAAAAGTGTCTCCATACCCTCCGGGCCTTCGATGGCTGTCGCGGAACCACCGCCTCCTCTACGGCCACTTGGTTTCTCCACCAGATCCGGAGCTTCAGGCAAGGCACGGCTGGAAACACGAAGAACCTCCCTTCTTTCCTTTAGTTTTCCCTTCCTCTTTCTTCCTTCGCTCGTCCATCAATTTCCTTCCTTCTCCTTCCGGGCGACTCAAGGCCCAAAGAGAGGCCGCGGGAACCATGGCAACGCGGACTGCCCTTTCACTCTGCTAGCGGCGCCATGGCAACGAAGCCACGCCCCCTCCCTCCTGGAAACCAGCCTGACTCCTCCCCCCGAGCGCATGCGCAGCTGGAGCCTCTCTCCACCAATGTGGGCGCAGCCTCTCACATGCAAGGAGGCACCACCAAAGCCCTCCAAACAGATGGCTGGGGGGGGGACATAGAGATAATAAACCGTATGTATATCTATCTCTCCATCTCCACAGGCAATGGAACAACAACAAAGATTGCGTACCCACCAGCAAGGTCACGTCACGTATTTGAGAAACCAGGCCTTTCTCTTTTCTTTCTGTCGTATTTCTCCACAAAGCGGGAAGGAGAGAAGGAGGGAAAGAAAAAAAGGAGGAGGAAGGAAAAGGATGAAAGGAGAGAAGGAGAAAAATGGAAGGAGAGAAAGAAAGAAAAATGGAAGGAAGGAAAAGGGGAAGGAAGGAAGGAAGGAGAAAAAGAGGGAGGGAAGGGTGGTCACAGCAACACATGGCGGGCACAGCTCTTATATTTTTGTGTGTGGTTATTTACATAAATAATTGTATATATTCTATGTTAATATGTGTTTGTTTTGACTCATTTACATAAATAATTGTATGTATTCTATGTTCATTTGTGTTTGTTTTGACTCATTTACATAAATAATTGTATGTATTCTATGTTCATTTGTGTTTGTTTTGACTCATTTACATAAATAATTGTATACATTCTACGTTCATGTGTTTGTTTTGACTTATTTACATAAATAATTGTATACATTCTATGTTCATATGTGTTTGTTTTGACTTATTTACATAATTGTATAAATCCTACGTTCATTTGTGTTTGTTTTCTTATTTACATAAATAATTGTATGTATTCTATGTTCATATGTGTTTGTTTTGGGTTATTTACATAAATAATTGTATACATTCTACGTTCATATGTGTTTGTTTTGGGTTATTTAGGTGGAATCCAAAAATAATTGTATACATTCTCCTTCATTTGTGTTTGCCATTTTGACTTATTTACGTGCATCCCAAAAAATATGATTGCTACATTCGATTCACCCCGAGAAACCCAGTTTTGACTGTGTTTGTTTTGACTTATTTACATTAATAATTGTATACATTCTAGCTGCCTGGCTGATTTCCCCTTCCCTCACTTGCTATCCCTGAAACCTAAGCATTGTAACACATCCACCAAGAGAAACCCTGGAGATTGCAACATCGTTCCTCCCATAGCGATACATCCCTTGGCATGCCTCCGAACAATAAACCATGAAATAAACCTTCCTGGGGACTGCGGAGCACTGCAGGCCTCACCCGGGATGCCCTTACGGCACCCCGGACCCACGGAAGCTGAGTTCCAAAAAACCCACGGATACGGAAATTGCGAGATCTCAGGTATCCGCGAGATGGCGGATCGCCTCCATTTTGATCCCTGATTTTTCTATGCAAAAATACAACACTAACTGCTATCTCACATTGGAACTAGTTTCCTTGCCAGAAGGTTATGGGCGACCTTGTTGAAGGAAGTCCAGGCACGCTCCGCCCACGGCATTCCCCGCCTCTGCCCGGCCTGTCACTCTCTCGAAAGAGAGATCGGGTGAGTCTGGCACGACTTGTGTTCGATAAATCCGTGTTGACGATGAGCGATGACCGCATTCGTTTCTCCTTCTCCTTCCTTTTTCTACTGACTCGGTTTGGAGTCTTAGCACAGTTAGAAGTATTGTTATTGTTGTGGTTTGTTTGTTAATGGCATTAATAAACATTGCAGATAATAATGACAACAACAGCAGCAATATTATTAGTTATTTATTATTATTAAATATTAAATATTTATCAATATTAGTAATACAGTAATAAGAGTTAAACTTAAAGGAGGTATAGTGTAGTAGTAGTAGGAATAATAATAAGGGCTTAAAATTATTATTATTATTATAATAAGGGCTTAAAGGAAATGAAAAATTAATATAGTAGTAGGAATAATAATAATAATAATGGCTTAAAGGAGGTATGTAGTAAAATTATTATTATGTATTATTAATAGTAGAAATAATAATAATAAGGGTTTAAAAAGGTAGGTATAAGGGCTTAGTGAAAATTATTATTATTAATACTAATAGTAGTAGTAGGAATAATAATAATAAGGGCTTAAAGGAGGTATGTAGTAAAATTATTATTATCTATTATTATTAATAGTAGGAATAATAATAATAAGGGCTTAAAGGAGGTATAGTGAAAATTATTATTATTAATACTAATAGTAGTAGTAGGAATAATAATAATAAGGGCTTAAAGGAGGTGTGTAGTAAAATTATTATCTATTATTATTAATAGTAGGAATAATAATAATAAGGGCTTAAAGGAGGGATATAGTGAAAATTATTATTATTATTGCCCCAACCTTATTTTCCATCTTCATGGCTATGATACTTCACCTTGTTGATAGGAAGCTGCCCACCGGAGTGGAAACCATCTTTCAGACGGATGGCAAGCTATTTACCCTCCGGAGACCAAAACCAAGGTCACAACATCACCTGTTATAGAACTCCCATATGCCGATGACAACGTAGCCTATGCGCACTCAGAAGAAGAACAAGCCGCTCCAAACGTTCGCCCAGTGGTTCTCAACATGGCTCCCCGAAATCCTCACAACTGGTTCTGGGATTGATGGGGGTCCCCCAGATGCTCCTCCGCCACCAACTCCGCTGGGCCGAATGCCGCGTTGCCCAAATGCCTAAAGATCACCGTCTCCCAAAGTAGTTACTCTACTCCGGATGGGAAACGTAGTGTTGGTGGGCAGGAAAAGAGATTTAAAGGCGGGCCTAGAAACTGTGGCATAGACACCGGGAACTGGGAAGCCCTGGCCCTTGAGTGCTCGAATTGGAGGTCGGCTGTGACCAGCAGTGCTGCAGAATTCTAAGAGGCACGAATGGAGAAACGAGCCAAGAGGAAGGAGGCGCATCGAGCCAACCCTGATGGAGACCGCCTTCCTTCTGAAAACCGACGTCCTCATTGCGGGAGAACATGTGGATCAGGAACAGGGCTCCACAGCCACCTACGGACCTCCCACCAAGACACTCCACTCGGAGGACCATCACCCTCGGGATAAATACGGACTCACTTACTTAGGCGACCCCTCGTTGTCCGAGTAAGACTGTCTTCTGAGTTCGGGGTCCGTAGGTGACGGTGGAGCCCTGTTTTTTGACCTGCATGTTCTCCCGCAGTGAAGGCATCGGTTTCCAGGTGGAACGCGGTCCCGGTCGGGGTTGGCTTGACGCGCCTTCCTCTTGGCACGTCTCTCTCTTTTGGCGTCTTCAAATTCTACAGCACTGATGGTCACAGCTGACCTCCAGCTAGAGCGCTCAAGGGCCAGAGCTCAGGCGGTGTTGTATTTCAGTGTCAGTGTTGACTTTTGTGGAGAGGTGGCTACTGCCGAGGGAGCGGAAATGGTCCACGTTTCCTAATGTTACGCCATGAAGCTGTATTTCTGGCTTTACAGAGGGATTGGCTGGTGAGGCTGGAAGAGCCCTTTGGGTTCCTCTGTTTCCAATGAGAGGCTGAGCTTCTCGTCTGCTTCTGCGAAGGTGTTGAGAGGGGCTTGGAGGTCTTCTTCTGAATGCGCATAGGCGACGTTGTCATCGGCATATTGGAGTTCTACAACAGATGTTGTTGTGACCTTGGTTTTGGCTTTCGGTCTGAGTATTATTATCTGTACTGTTGTTTAATGCCTAGACCAAAGGGAGGAGGGTCCCCCACGGCGCCTCCCTCCCTTCCAGGCATCACGGTAGCGGCGAAAACCCCGCCAGCCTGGATGGCTGGCGGGGGAAGTGAGAAGCGGCGCTCGCTTCCCCCACGAGCCTTCCAGGTTTGGGGAAGGGTTTTCACCCGGCACTCTAGACGCGACTGTTCAGAGGGACACGGGAGCCGGGCGAAAACCCTCCCTCTCCTCGCTTCCCCCGCCAGGCATCCAGGCTGGTGGGGGAGTTTTCGCCCAACTCCTGTGTCCCTCTATTCAGAGGGACACGGGAGCCGGGCGAAAACCCTCCTCGAAGCCTGGAAGGCTGGCGGGGGGAGCGAGCGCCGCTTCGCTTCCCCGCCAGGCATCCAGGCTTGCGGGAGGTTTTCCTGGGTGACGTTAGGCTGGGTGGCGTCAGGCGTCACCCAGCCTAACGTCACCCTGGGAAACCCTCCTGAAAATGGGCGGGCCGCGCGGGAGGCCGGCCACGCCCCGGAGCGGCCGCCCCCGCTCACTGATCACCTGCGGCCCCCCAGGTGGTCAGTGACACTTCTCCGGCCCTTGGACAGCTTTTGAACTGCAAGGCCATTTAATACTCAGCAAGGTAAACAAAGGGGCATGCAAAAATACATCCAACCACCCCATTTCTCCCACATTTCCATATTCCCCAACATATATTTCTCAAGGAACAAAGCAAGCAGAGAGGCTTTGGAGCTAAAAGGCCATTTTAAACATTAAAAATAAACAAAGAGACATGCCACAGAACAATCAAGCACCCACCCCAAAGTAAAAAGACCGACCTTTGAGATGCGGTAAGGAAATGACCCCAAAGCGTCCTTCTTCTCCTCCTCCGTCGTTGCTCCAATTTCCATGCGTGCCGCCTCCAAGAACTCATGAGAAGTCCGAGAGGCAGAATGGGTGCTTCTGCGCATGCGCACGGGGCCAGCTATGCATCGCGTCATCCAGGCCCGCCCCCTTTGGTCTCCTACGACTCTGAGTGGCTGGAGAAGGACGGAGGGAGGAGGAGGAATCCCAAAGAGGGGGCCCATTCTGCCTCTTGGACTCTGGAGCTTTTGGAGGTGGCGCACGAGCAGGGAAAAGCAACGACGGAGGACTTCTTTGCAGCGTGCAGGGGCGCGTGGAGAGGACCAACAGCAAAAATCCTGGTCTGGGGCCTGAAGATCACCAGGATGAGGCCCGAAGATCACCCTGGTGATCCCGATCACCGTTCTGAGCACCCCTGGCCGAGACCACTCACAACCAAGGAAAGAGAACAACTGTTGGTTATTATGATTCTATTAATATTTTATAATGGTATAATTATTTTTTTCCATTTCTAAACTAATTTTTCATAATTTCAAATTACGAATATAATTTTATACGCAATATATTATTATAATAATAAAGAAGAATGAAATGATAATATGAAAGAATAATAATTAATACTAAATCATATTAATGACATAAGATATTGATTAAACAATACCTTATATATTAATAATATTATAAATTATAAACTATATATTATAATAATATAGAATTATTAAAAATAATATAAAATAATAAACATATAAAAGCATAATGATGATATAATACTTATAAAATACTTTAATAATAATAATAATAATATAAATCAAAAGCAATATAATGAAATGGAAGTATTAAATAATGATGAAAAATAATAACAATGGTATAATAAGATAATAATTATAAAACAATACCTTACATAATAATAATAATATATTGCTGATAATAATAATAAGCAATATATTACAATAATACAGAAGTAATAAATAATAATATAAGCTAATAATAAATAATATAAAACCATAATAATAAAATAATCCCTTATATAAGAATATCAAAATATAATAAACTATGAGGAATATATAATAACAATAATAATAATAATATGGTATTGTTAAATAATAATATGAAATAATAATAATGAATCATGGGACTGCAGGCACCAGGGAGGGAGGCATCTCCCGCTCTATCTTTTTCGTATCTCTATGGTGCAGGGGGGGGGTGTCTTTCACAGACAGGCCCCGCCCACCGGCCCAGGCCCCGCCCCCCAGTACTCCCGCGAGACTTGGAAGCGCAGGTCTCGCGAGAATTAGTGTAACGGTCGGCGGCCGAAGTGGCGGGAGGGTGAGTGTCAACGGTCGGATTCCCCTCAGGCGGCCCCCCCTCCCTCCGCCTTCTCCGAGGCCCCGAGGGTCCCTGGGCGGCCAAAGCGGTTCGCCTGAGCAAGCGGGCTCTCCCCTTAATTAATTAATCCCGGCCTCATTAATCTTTTCCTAATTAGTCCTGGCCTCAGGGGGGCTGGGGGCGGGGCTATGCAAATAGGAGGCGTGGCCACTGTCCTGGAGAGCCTTAGGGGCGTGGTCATGCAAATAGGCCGGGGAGAGAGCCCATATATGGTGTGGGGGCGTGGCCATGTAAATAGAGGGGCGCGGGTCTATAAGGGGCGGAGCCTTCTACTAGCATATTATTGCTATTAATATTAATAACTATATATTATATATTACATTATTACTGTATTATGTTATTATTACTATTATTGATTTCTATATTACCACATTATTTCTACTTGCATATTATTGCTATTAATATTAATAATAATATAATATATATTGCAATATTACTATATTATGTTATTATTACTATTATTGATTTCTATATTACTACATTATTTCTACTAGTATATTATTGCTATTAATATTAATAATAATATATTATTACTATATTATGTTATTATTACTATTATTGATTTCTATATTACTACATTATTTCTACTAGTATATTATTGCTTTTAATATTAATAATAATATATTATTATATTATTACTATATTATGTTATTATTACTATTATTGATTTCTATATTACCACATTATTTCTACTAGTACATTATTGCTATTAATATTAATAATAATATATTATTACTATATTATGTTATTATTACTATTATTGATTTCTATATTACTACATTATTTCTACTAGTACATTATTGCTATTAATATTAATAATAATATATATATTATTACTATATTATGTTTCTATTACTATTATTTATTTCCTTATTCCACATTATTTCTACTAATATATTATTATTAATATTAATAATAATATATTATACTGTATAGTATTACTATATTATGTTATTATTACTATTATGGATTTCTATATTACCACATTATTTCTACTAGTATATTATTGCTATTAATATTAATAATAATATATTATATATTATATTATTACTATATTATGTTATTATTACTGTTATAGATTTCTATATTACCACATTATTTCTACTTGCATATTAGCATATTAATATTAATTTATATATTAATATTATATTATTACTTTATTATGTTATTATTACTATTATTGATTTCTATATTACTACATTATTTCTACTAGTATATTATTGCTATTAATAATTAATATATTATATATTACATTATTACTATATTATGTTATTATTACTATTATTGATTTCTATATTACCACATTATTTCTACTTGCATATTATTGCTATTAATATTAATAATAATATATTATATATTACATTATTACTGTATTATGTTATTATTACTATTATTGATTTCTATATTACCACATTATTTCTACTAGCATATTATTGCTATTAATATTAATAATAATATATTATATATTACATTATTACTATATTATGTTATTATTACTATTATTGATTTCTATATTACCACATTATTTCTACTAGCATATTATTGCTATTAATATTAATAATAATATATTATATATTACATTATTACTGTATTATGTTATTATTACTATTATTGATTTCTATATTACTACATTATTTCTACTAGCATATTAGTGCTTGTTCCGTCCTCCAGACGTTTCCTATGCATAGCCCCATAGTTTTGTTTTGAAAGGCAGCCTTTTCCCTTTTGCATCCTTCCTGGGACTGTTCCAGGCACACTGGCACCTTGCCTGTTAATTATGAGCAGGGTTGCAGCCTGGTGCAGAATTTGCCGCCTAAAGCTCTGCAAATGTATCTTTTTAGTTGGTGTCCGCCCCTTTTTCTTCCTGGGGATTGGCCTCCATTTTAGAAAGTGTTTCAGTTCCTTTCAGAGAGGGAAGGAAGCCAGATGTGGGTTTTTTGGCCAGCCAGGATTGGCTCCGAAAGGGTCACTGTAAGTACTGGGTGCTGACCTGGGTGCTGACCTGCATGCTGACCTGCTGATTGCTATTTGCTTGACCATTAGCTGGGGGAGTGCTGGAGCCAGATGAGTTTATGGTACCTTGCAGAGACTGGCTTTGCATGCTGTATAGGATAGACATCTGGTTACCAGCCCAGCTTTAGGTCACCTTTGGACTGAGCTTAGGTGTAGAGGGGGGAAGGAGTGGTTCCTTCCACCAAACACCTAGGACCAGGGTGGGAAATATTGGGTTTCCTGCCATCCAAAGGGAAGCGGTGGGAATCTTTTGAGCAACAACCCAAGGCATTTCCAGTCTGGTTTTTTTGCAATAGTGCTATTAATAATAATATATTATTACTATATTATGTTATTATTACTATTATAGATTTCTATATTACACATTATTTCTACTAGCATATTAGTGCTATTAATAATAATAATATATTATTACTATATTATGTTATTATTACTATTATAGATTTCTATATTACTACATTATTTCTACTAGCATATTAGTGCTATTAATAATAATAATATATTATTACTATATTATGTTATTATTACTATTATAGATTTCTATATTACTACATTATTTCTACTAGTATATTATTGCTATTAATATTAATAATATTATATTATTACTATATTATGTTATTATTACTATTATAGATTTCTATATTACTACATTATTTCTACTAGCATATTAGTGCTATTAATATTAATAATAATATATATATTATTACTATATTATGTTATTATTACTATTATAGATTTCTATATTACTACATTATTTCTACTAGTATATTATAGCTATTAATATTAATAATAATATATATTACATTATTACTATATTATGTTATTACTATTATTGATTTCTATATTACTACATTATTTCTACTAGTACATTATTGCTATTTATATTAATAGTGATATATATTATATTATTACTACATTATGTTATTACTATTATTGATTTCTATATTACCACATTATTTGTACTAGCATATTAGTGCTATTAATATTAATAATAATATATTATATATTATGTTATTATTACTATTATGGATTTCTATATTACCACATTATTTCTACTAGTACATTATTGCTATTTATATTAATAATCATATATTATATATTATTTTATTACTATACTAGCTTCAAACTGCCCAGTGGAGCAGGATGTAAAGTGGGTCATGGGGGCTCTGTGTAGCAAGTGTGGTCTGTATTGGTGAATGGATGAGGGTTGCATTGGTTTGAGGAAGTGAGTGAAGGTACTTCAAGTCCCATCATCCATGGTCTGGCCTCCTTCAAACTCCAGCAGGATGTAGAGTGGGTCATGGGAGCTCTGTGTGCCAAGTTTGGTCTTGATCAGTCATTGGATGAGGGTCACAGCGGTCTTGGGAAGTGAGTGTAGGTACTTCAAGTCCCATCATCCATGGTCTGGCCTCCTTCAAACTCCAGTAGGATGTAGAGTGGGTCATGGGAGCTCTGTGTGCCAAGTTTGGTCTTGATCAGTCATTGGATGAGGGGTCGCAGCGGTCTTGGGAAGTGAGTGTAGGTACTTCAAGTCCCATCATCCATGGTCTGGCCTCCTTCAAACTCCAGCAGGATGTAGAGTGGGTCATGGGAGCTCTGTGTGCCAAGTTTGGTCTTGATCAGTCATTGGATGAAGGTCGCAGCGGTCTTGAGAAGTGAGTGTAGGTACTTCAAGTCCCATCATCCACGGTCCGGCCTCCTGCAAACTGCAGCAGGATGTAGAGTGGGTCATGGGGGCTGTGTGTGCCAAGTGTGGTCTTTATCGGTCTTTGTTGGGGGCCGCAGTGATCCGTGGGAACCAAAGGGATTTAAAGTACTACAAATCCCATAATCCGTGATCCATCTCCCCCAAACCGCACCAGTACGTAAAGGGGGTCAGGGGGGTTATGTGTGCCAAGTTTGGTGCAGGTCCATCACCCGCGCTGGTCGCTGTGGCCTACTGCAATTTCAAGGAGGGCGGACCACAGATGATGGGACTTGCAGTACCTACAGTAATTTCATTATACCACTGCAACTCCCAATAATGATGGATCAAGGCACGCAGAGCCCCCATGACCCACTCTACATCCTGCTGCGCTTTGGAGGAGGGTACACCATGGACGATGGGACTCGCAGTGCCTTCACTCACTTCCTGACACCACTGCGAGCCACATAAATAATTGCTACGGACCAGCTAATACGTTTCTCAAACCACCCGGGCACCGCCGGGCCTCCAAGCGAGTGTCATATCTCACTTTAATATTGTGCTGTGGCCATAATAGAATAGATTGTATTTCCATTTTGCTTGTAAGCTGCTCCGAGTCCCTTTCGGGTGGCATAGAAATAAGTAAACAAATAGCCTGGCCGCGTTCGGCTATGGAAGAGGGCACAGCGAAAGCACTCCCCAAAGAGGCCCACCCAACCTCTCTTGAAGGACACTTCAGGTATTCTGCGTACTTCAGTAGCGGTGGAAGGGGGACCCCCAAGGGTCATCTAGTCTGACCCCATTCAAGCCTTCCTTTCTCTTTTCCCTTTGCAGCCGAACCCAGAGAGGAGCTGAAGGTGGAGCAGGCGGTCAAGGAGCTGCGGTCACTCAGCCTGCCTCTCCTGCGGCCGCTGCCTGGCCAGAGCCCCCCGCCTCTCCTTGGCGCCCCCTCCTTGGACCGGGTGGGCAGGGAACATCCGCAGAGTGAAAGCAATGGCATTCTCCATAGGAAGCTATGAATGTGAGCGCTGGACCATAAGGAAGGCTGAGCAAAGGAAGAGGGGCGCTTTGGAGCTGTGGGGCTGGAGGAAAATGCGGGGAGTGCCTTGGACCGTGAGAAGGTCCAGCCCGTCCAGGAAACGAAACCCGGCTGCTCACTGGAGGGAAGGATACGAGAGGCAAAGACGAAGGCAGTGAGAGCCCCTAAAGCCTCAGAGAACGTCTGTTCAGCCCTTTCCAAGCTCCAGGCTTGAGTGGTGATGGCACGATCGTCCGCATAGATGGAACGCTGCCACGGCGACATGCGCTTCGCTTCGACCTGCCGCCCCAAGGTCAGTCGCACCGGGGATGATGGGAGTTGTAGTGATTGGGAAGGGCTTACAATTACTAAAAGGGGGGGGGACCTCAAACGGTCATCTAGTCTGACCTCCTCCCTTTCTGCCTTGGTGCAAAGCCCTCCCGAAAGAGGCTCATCCAACCTCTGTTGGAACGGGACCACAAAGGGGATCTGCAAGGAGAGGCGGATAATCCTTTATTGTTATTACTATTAATATTAATAACAATATATTATATATTATATTATTACTATATTATGTTATTATTACTATTATGGATTTCTATATTACCACATTTCTACTAGTATATTATTGCTATTAATATTAATAATACATTATTATTATATATTATATTATTACTATATTATGTTACTATTACTATTATAGATATCTATATTACTACATTATTTCTACTAGTATATTATTATTGATATTAATAATAATATATTATGTTTTATTTTTTTACTATATTATGTTATTATTACTATTATATATTTCTATATTACCACATTAATTCTACTAGTATATTATTGCTATTAATATTAATATATTATATATATTATTACTATATTTTTTATTATTACTATTATAGATTTCTATATTACATTATTTCTACTAGTATATTATTATTAATATTAATAATATATTATATATTATATTATTACTATATAATGTTAGTATTACTATTATAGAATTCTATATTACGACATTATTTCTACTAGAAAATGCGGAGAGTGCCTTGGACCGTGAGAACATCCAACCAGTCCAGGAAACGAAACCCGGCTGCTCACTGGAGGGAAGGATACGAGAGGCAAAGACGAAGGCAGTGAGAGCCCCTAAAGCCTCAGAGAACGTCTGTTCAGCCATTTCAAAGCTCCAGGCTTGAGTGGTGATGGCACGATCGTCAGCATAGATGAAACCGTCTGAAGTAAAGATGACGTCCTTTGGCCACGTCATGAGAAGACAGGAAAGCCTGGAGGAGAGAATGACGCTGGGGGAAACGGAAGGGAAAAGGAAGAGGGGCCGACCAAGGGCAAGGAGGGGGGATGGTCTCCTCGAAGGGACGGGCTTGACCCTGAAGGAGACCCTGGGGGTGGCCACGGCCGACAGGGAGCTCAGGCCTGGGCTGGTCTAGGAGGTCAACCACCCAAGGGCCACCCAGTCCAAGCCCCTGCCACGCAGGACGGCACCATGAAAGCACTCCCAAGAGAGTTTCCTCCCAACGGCCTCTTCTCCCAGGAGGAAAGGAGGAAGGAAAAAGAGAAGGAAGGGAGTGTGGAAGGGAAGAGGGAGGAAGAGGAGAAGGAGAGAGGGAAGGAAGGAAAGAGAAAGGAAGAGAGGGAAGGAGAGAGCAAAGAGGGCAGGAAGGACGAATACGAAGGAGGGAAAGATGGAAGGATGGAAGGATAGGATGGTGAGAGAGCCCCCCCCCCCCCAAAGATCCGAAGGGTCTGGGTTTCCAAATGCCTGGTGTGGGCAGAAAGGGGGCGGAGCCTAAACCCTGAGGGAGAATTATTTATTTGTTTGTTTGTTTACTTCATTTCTATTTGCCCTTCTCACCCCGCAGGGGACTCAGGGCGGATCACAACGTACACATTACATTTAGACACACAAACACACAAGACAGACAGAGGCAATTTCACACCTGGCCACCAGGGGGAGCTGTCGCACTCCTTCATTCCTCAACGTGTTTCCTGGAGATCTTTCTCATGGCCTCGTAAATCAGGTAAATTAAGCCTCCCCACTAAGTGGTACCTTAATTTCCTACTTGACAGATGCAACTGCCTTTCGGGTGGCAAAGGTCGACAACAGGCTACACAATAGGTCGAGAGCGCACCTCGACCCGGGCAGGCCTCGAACTCATGAACTCAAGTCAGTAGAGATCTTATGCGGCTGACACCCAGCCAGCCGCGCCACATTCCCGGCGCCAAGGGGGACGGGGAGGGTTATGCGAATTCTTAACCCTCCTCCAGAGCCTCCTGGGCTCAGGCTGCTGTCTCTATGTATCCTCCTTCGTTTTCACCTTCCATTCCTCATTCTCTTCCGCCCTCCCGGGGCTTGGTGTAATGTCTCCATACCCTCCTGGCCTTCGATGACACTTGGTTTCTCCGCCAGAACCGGAGCTTCAGGCAAGGCACGGCTGCGAACATGAACAACCTCCCTTTTGGCCTTTCCTTTTTTGTTCTTTCTTTCTTCGCTCTTCCATCAATTTCCTTCCTTCTCAGGCTCTTATTTAGCTGGTGTGGCCCTTCTTTGCCTGCCCCAATCCCTTGCACAGTAGATCCCAGAATCCCCACTGAGCCCAACACTTTCCGCCTTTCCTTTTTCCTTCCTTTTTCCTTCAATCAGGCAAGGAGAGGCCACGGGAACCATGGCAACGCGAAGTCTTGTTTCACACTTCTCTCGGCCTCCTGGCAGCGGCAAAGGTCCCTCGCGGCCCTGAGGCCTACCTGTCCTTGCCTGCCTCCTCCCAGAGGGTGTGGGGGGCAGGGGGCAGGGTGGGGTGGCCTGAAGTCTCTGGCCTGGCTGGATCTTCCTGGGCTTCATCCGCCTCGGAGGGGGCCTCCTCCTCCTCTTCTTCCTTGATGTTTGGGAGGGCAGGAGGTAGAGTGGCCGGCCCCCTCCTCCTTCGGTCTTCCTCTTTCTTTCTTCGCTCTTCCATCAATTTCCTTCCTTCTCAGGCTCTTATTTAGCTGGTGTGGCCCTTCTTTGCCCACTGAGCCCAACACTTTCCGCCTTTCCTTTTTCCTTCCTTTTTCCTTCAATCAGGCAAGGAGAGGCCACGGGAACCATGGCAACGCGAAGTCTTGTTTCACACTTCCCTAGGCCTCCTGGCAGCGGCAAAGGTCCATCTCGGCCCTGAGGCCTACCTGTCCTTGCCTGCCTCCTCCCAGAGGGTGTGGGGGGCAGGGGGCAGGGTGGGGTGGCCTGCAGCCTCTGGCCTGGCTGGATCTTCCTGGGCTTCATCCGCCTCGAAGGGGGCCTCCTCCTTCTCTTCTTCCTTGATATTTGGGAGGGCAGAAGAGTGGCCGGCCCCCTCCGCTGTCACTCTTCCTCTTTCTTTCTTCGCTCTTCCATCAATTTCCTTCCTTCTCCGAATTCTTTTTTTTTTTTTCTTCTCTGGCTGATTGTATTTCCTTCCTTCTCAGACTCCTTTTTTCTGGCAATGTTGTCCTTGATGTTTGGGAGAGCAGGAGGCAGAGTGGCCGGCCTTTCCTCTGTCGCCTGGGGTGTGGTGGCCCATCGTGTCCCTCCTGGCCTCCTTCTGTCAGGCAGGCCAAGCCCAGCCGAGTCCAGGCGGAGGGGCACCCAGCAGTCGCTTAGCCACCTGATTGCTTTCAAAATGGGCACTCCATGAGTCGAGTCGGAAGAACAGCGAAGCCCTCTCTGATTGGTGGCAATGGTTTGAAGGTCCCGCCTCTCAGATCACGCGAGTCTGCAACTGTCACATGGGCCGGCTGGGAAGCTGGCGTGTCAGTTGCTGTATCCGTGTGTGTGGGCTGGCGCGTCCCAGATCCGGCAGGGGGGCCCTGGGTCAGATTATTCCTCGGCTCACTCAGATTTTGATTGACATATGTCAACAATATGTCTGAACGCGCCCAAAATCATTCAAGAAAGCCTTTCTCCGCTGTGTATTGGCTTGGTCCTTGGCCTCCGGCTGCAGAATTCTCCGCCTTTGTGTGTCTATGATCGCTTGCTGGCGTTTGGAGTAATACATTGCATTGACATCCGCATTCCCAGAACAGCCGGGCATTTCGGATTCACCCTCTGAGGCTTCCGGGGGAAATAACTGCTCAAAACATGGCCGCCAAGCGAAATCGGCAGTTGGAAGTTCTCAACATGGCGTCTTCCCTTACCAAAGATGGCCGCTTGTGGGGGGAGTCGGGAAGGGACCCCCCCCCTGTTCCCCCAGGCTTCGTCTTCTTCCTCCTTGATGTTTGGGAGGGCAGGGGGTAGAGTGGCCAGCCCCCTCCACTGTCGCTTGTGGTGTGGTGGCCCGCAGTGTTCTTCCTGGCCTCTTTCCGCGTGGTCCGCCACCCCCGTTCCCCCAGGGCTGGAGGCCTCGGCAGTCCTGGAGGTGACGCACGAGAAGGGAGCGCGTTCAATACTTTCTCCCTTAGCACTCTCTTATGAGACTCTCTCACCTTCTCCTCAGACGTTGGCCACTCGCTCTGTGTCTCGGTCGCAGGAAGGGCCGCCGAGTCCCGCGTGAGGCTCCTCTCCTTTGTGAACCTCAGGCCAGAGATTTTCAGGTGAAGGTCCGCCACTGTCGACTTAAGTTTGATCTCGCCCAGGGTTTCCTTGCTCCGGCCTATCGTGAGACTCAGAGTCCGGCTCAGGACGGGGACGTCGGAGGAGCTGCTGAGGGTCCAGTTCCTACATTGTATTCTGGGCTCCTTCCCCTCCAAATAACTTTTGTCAGATCCATGTTCTTCCCTCACAGTTCCACGTTTTAAATGTTGTCATATTTCTCATGATCGCCCTCTTCCTCCTGGATGTTTGGGAGGGCAGGAGGTAGAGTGGCCCGCCCCCTCCTCCTTCGCTCTTCCTCTTTCTTTCTTCGGTCTTCCATCAAATTCCTTCCTTCTCCTTCCGGGCGACTCAAGGCGAAAGGAGAGGCCACGGGAACAATGGCAACGCTGACTCAGCGCTCACTTCTCTGGGCCTTCTGGCAGCGGCAAAGGCCCATCGCGGCCCTGAGGCCTACACGTCCTTTCCTGCCTCCTCCCAGAGGGTGTGGGGGGCAGGGGGCAGGGTGGGGTGGCCTGCAGCCTCTGGCCCGGCTGGATCTTCCTGTGTTCTGTCCACCTCGGACGAGGCCTCCTCCTCGTCCTCTTCATACTTGATGTTTGGGAGGCCAGGAGGCAGACTGGCTGGCCTTTCCTCTGGGGTGTGGTGGCCCATAGTGTCACTCCGGGCCTCCTTCCGGGCGGGCCACTCCACCCCCCCTCCCGTTCCCCCAGGGCTGGAGGCCTCGGCCGTCCTGGATGTGACGCACGAGAAGGGAACGCATTTAATACTTTCTCCTGCAGCACTCTCTTATGAGATGCTCTATTGTCATATTTCTAATTATCGCCCTCTTCCTCCTGGATGTTTGGGAGGGCAGGAGGCAGAGTGGCCGGCCCCCTCCTCCGTCGCTCTTCCTCTTTCTTCCTTCACTCTTCCATCAATTTCCTTCCTTTGCTTCCTCTGCCCATCCAATGTTTCGGCTTGTATTCTCAGAAAAGTGTCTCCATACCCTCCGGGCATTTGATGGCTGTTGAGGATTCATTCCTCCGTGTGTGTTGCTCCCAGATTCCTCCTTTGCAGGGCTGATTGTATTGGAGGAGAGGAGGGTCTCCACACCCTCCGGGCCTTCGATGGCTATCAAGGAAGCACCGGCTCTTCAACAGCCACTTGGTTTCTCCTTCTCCTCTTAGGACGCTTGTGCCTGCTCTGTGCTGGTCTGTAATACAGTTTTGATTTAACAGCCAGTTGGTTTCTCCACCAGAACCGGAGCTTCAGGCAAGGCACGGCTGTAAACATGAACAACCTCCCTTTTGGCCTTTCCTTTTTCCTTCCTCTTTCTTTCTTCGCTCTTCCATCAATTTCCTTCCTTCTCCTTCCGGGCGACTCAAGGCCCAAAGAGAGGCTGCGGAAACCATGGCAGCGCCAACTCAGCGTTCACTTCTCTAGGCCTCCTGGCAGCGGCAAGGGTCCATCGCGGCCCTGAGGCCTACACGTCCTTGCCTGCCTCCTCCCAGATGGTGTAGGGGGCAGGGGGCCGGCAGGCGTGCCTTTCCTCTGTCGCCTGGGGTGTGGTGGCCCGCAGTGTTCCTCCTGGCCTCTTTCCGGGCGGGCCACCCCCCCCCATTTCCCCAGGGCTGGAGGCCTCGGCAGTCTCTGGCCCGGCTGGATCTCCCTGGGCTTCATCCGCCTCAGAGGAGGAGGCCACCTCCTTGTCGTCTTCCTCCTTGATGTTTGGGAGGGCAGGAGGCAGAGTGGCCAGCCCCCTCCGCTGTCACTCTTCCTCTTTCTTCCTTCGCTCTTCCATCAATTTCCTTCCTTCTCAGTCTTCGTGTCTTTCAACACTACCTTCAGCACTGTTGCATTTTCTTCCTCCTTCTCCGGGCTGATTGTATTGGAGGAGAGGAGGGCCTACATGTCCTTGCCTGCCTCCTCCCAGAGGGTGTGGGGGGCAGGGGGCAGGTTGGCGTGGCCTGTAGCCTCTGGCCCGGCCAGATCTCCCTGGGCTTCGTCCACCCCGGAGGAAGCCTCCTCCTCCTCCCCTTCTTCCTTGATGTTAGGGAGGGCAGAAGGCAGAGTGGCCAGCCCCCTCCTCTGTCGCCTGGGGTGTGGTGGCCCACAGTGTTCCTCCTGACCGCCACCCCCTTGCCCCATGGCTGGAGGCCTCGGCAGTCCTGGGCTTCGTCCGCCTCTGAGGAGGCCTCCTCCTCGTGATCTTCTTCCTTGATGTTTGGGAGGGCAGGAGGCAGAGTGGCCAGCCCCCTCCTTTGTCGCCTGGGGTGTGGTGGCCCACAGTGTTCCTCTGGGCCTCTTTTCAGGCAGGCCGCCACCCCCATTCATCCCGGGTTGGAAGCCTCGGCAGTCCTGGAGGTGACGCACGAGAAGGGAGCGCGTTTAATACGTTCTCCTGTAGCACTCTCTTATGAGATTTTCTAGCCTTCTCCTCAGAACCGGAGCTTCAGGCAAGGCACGGCGGTAAACATGAACAACCTACCTTTTCGCCTTTCCTTTTTCCTTCCTCTTTCCTTCTTCGCTCGTCCATCAATTTCCTTCCTTCACCTTCCGGGCGACTCAAGGCCAAGGAGAGACCGTGGGAACCATGGCTACACCTACTCAGCGTTCACTTCTCTAGGCCTCCTGGCAGCGGCAAAGGTCCATCGCGGCCCTGAGGCCTACACGTCCTTGCCTGCCTCCTCCCAGAGGGTGTGGGGGGCAGGGGGCAGGGTGGCGTGGCCTGCAGCCTCTGGCCCGGCTGGATCTTCCTGGGCTTCATCTGCCTCGGAGAAGGAGGCCTCCTCAACATCATCTTCCTCTTTGATATTTGGGAGGGCAGGAGGCAGAGTGGCCACGGGTACAATGCTTGGTTGGTTACATAAAGCTCCGAAGAGGTATATACTTGAAGTTCCAAACAAATTTAACACTGGGATTTAACTTCCCCTGATACTGTTACAAGCAGGCTACCACACCCCTGCTACTATAGGTGTATAACTAAATAACCCTTTAGGTTATTTACACCACTATCCAGGACCAAACTTGTCCTCAACTTGGGACTCCTGTCACTCCTGGCCTCCTTCCGCTCGGTCCGCCACCCCCTTCCCCCTCCGTTCCCCCAGGCTGGAGGCCTAGAAGTGACGCACGAGAAGGGAACGCGTTTAATACTTTCTCCTGTAGCACTCTCTTATGAGATGCTCTATTGTCATATTTCTAATTATCGTCCTCTTCCTCCTGGATGTTTGGGAGGGCAGGAGACAGAGTGGCCGGCCCTCTCCTCCTTCGCTCTTCCTCTTTCTTTCTTCGCTCTTCCATCAATTTCCTTCTATCTCAGACTTGTGTTTCCCCATTTATACTTCATTCTCTTGCTCCTTCTCAGGGCTGATTGTATTGGAGGAGAGGAGTGTCTCCATACCCTCCGGGCCTTCAGTGGCTGTTGAGGAACCATCGCCGCCTCAACAGCCACTTGGTTTCTCCACCAGAAACGGAGCTTCAGGCAAGGCACGGCTGTAAACATGAACAACCTACCTTTTCGCCTTTCCTTTTTCCTTCCTCTTTCCTTCTTCGCTCGTCCATCAATTTCCTTCCTTCACCTTCCGGGCGACTCAAGGCCCAAGGAGAGACCGTGGGAACCATGGCTACACCTGCTCAGCGTTCACTTCTCCGGGCCTCCTGGCAGCGGCAAAGGTCCATCGCGGCCCTGAGGCCTACATGCCCTTGCCTGCCTCCTCCCAGAGGGTGTGGGGGTCAGGGGTCAGGGTGGGGTCACCCAAGCCTGTTCCAACTGTGCGACGTTTACCCCGCAGACTAAGAAGAATAGGCAGGCCATATGGGGATGACCAAAGAAATAATCGATCATAAGGAAACAGAATTCCTGCAGACCAAAAGATGAAGTAACAATGAGAAGGACTAAAATAAAAACTTCTAAAAGAAATGCCTACTTTAGCAATTGATTGGGAACTTCGGTGCACGCACGTCATACAGTCCAATCACACCCTCCACCTCCTTCATATAGGAGAACACTGTAAATCTTCTGTACAGAGCCCTGATATTACACTTTTCTCCGTCGTACCAGTCGCAGGGTTTTTTATTTGATGTTATCCAGATGGTCTTGGAGGTGAAGTCCGTGGTACCTCCTTTATATTCCACGCGGAGAGGATACCTGTCCAGTAACCTTAGGAGGAAATCAAAGGGCAGCCAACCGTAAAAGTCGTCGAGTACTACTGTTTCCTGGCCAGAATAACCGTCCCACCACTTATTGGGGGCTTTCCAGTAGGCGTCCGGTGCCAAATCCTTGACATGCCTGGACTTCCCCACGCCGGGCAGTCCAACGAGGATGTTAACTTCCATTTTCCAGTCTCTAGGGCAGCAGTACCCTCCGGTGGCATACCAGTGTTCCAAGCCACGGCCATACCGGACATAAGTGTTTGGAAAAGCCCAGGTGAAGTCCGTGAGGCTGCCGCCCGCTACCAAAGAAGCCACGGCTTTTTTAAGGTCGCTCTGCTTTCCTTGCCCCACGGGCTCCCCTACTTTGATGTATGCCTCCCCTTCCTTCGTGCAGTATTTCTCATTGTCTTTGTCCGACCCACGGGCGGGTTCAATGTGGGCCGTCTCTCCCACGAATTCTTTGACTGGTGGAACCGCATCTTCGATTTCAGGTTGATGAACCCCTGTAGATGTGGGGTTCCGCTTGCGCCTCTCTCCTCCCCGACGATTGCAAACACGCAGTGGTCACTGCTGATATGTTCTACCATCCTCTGGTAGTCCTCCTCGTTGGGATTGTTGAGGGTAAAACTCCACCTTTTTTGGGGGGTGGTCACGCCCTTTTTCCATCTTGGCAAACTGTAAAACACAATCAGACAGTTAAGAAACACAGTGGCAGATTCACCTATTGATACTGCACCACTTTAAAATAAAATTACTATTTTCTTCCTCCCTTCCTCCCTGCCTTCTTTCCCTCCCTCCCACCTTCTTACCTTCCACCCAGGATATGGCAAAGTACAGGCCAAGGAGAAAAGCAAATGCAATGTACTTAATGCCACTCTCTACTTGGATCTGTGAAGAGTGAAATTGGCGGGAAAATCTGAGGCGCAGATTAGATTGGAATTTTGGCGGGAAAGTCTAATGCGCTGATTGGAAGGGAGGCTCGGAGATAGGTTTTGGCGGGAAGGTCTAATGCGCTGATTGGAAGGGAGGCTTGGAGATAGGTTTTGGCGGGAAAGTCTAAAGCGCTGATTGGAAGGGAGGCTCGGAGATAGGTTTTGGCGGGAAAGTCTAAAGCGCTGATTGGAAGGGAGGCTCGGAGATAGGTTTTGGCGGGAAAGTCTAATGCGCTGATTGGAAGGGAGGCTCGGAGATAGGTTTTGGCGGGAAAGTCTAAAGCGCTGATTGGAAGGGAGGCTCGGAGATAGGTTTTGGCGGGAAAGTCTAAAGCGCTGATTGGAAGGGAGGCTCGGAGATAGGTTTTGGCGGGAAAGTCTAAAGCGCTGATTGGAAGGGAGGCTCGGAGATAGGTTTTGGCGGGAAAGTCTAATGCGCTGATTGGAAGGGAGGCTCGGAGATAGGTTTTGGTGGGAAAGTCTAAAGCGCTGATTGGAAGGGAGGCTCGGAGATAGGTTTTGGCGGGAAAGTCTAAAGCGCTGATTGGAAGGGAGGCTCGGAGATAGGTTTTGACGGGAAAGTCTAAAGCGCTGATTGGAAGGAGGCTCGGAGATAGGTTTTGGTGGGAAAGTCTAATGTGCTGATTGGAAGGGGAGGCTGATTGGAAGGAGGCTCGGAGATAGGTTTTGGCGGGAAAGTCTAAAGCGCTGATTGGAAGGGAGGCTCGGAGATAGGTTTTGGGAGGGGAAAGTCTAAAGCGCTGATTGGAAGGGAGGCTCGGAGATAGGTTTTGGCAGGAAAGTCTAATGCGCTGATTGGAAGGGAAGCTCTTCCTTCTCCTTCCGGGCGACTTAAGGCCCAAGGAGAGGCCGCGCGAACCATGGCAACGCCGACTCAGCGTACACTTCTCTAGGCCTCCTGGCAGCGGCAAAAGTCCATCGCGGCCCTGAGGCCTACACGTCCTTGCCTGCCTCCTCCCAGAGGGTGTGGGGGGCAGGGGGCAGGGTGGGGTGGCCTTCAGCCTCTGGCCTGGCTGGATCTTCCTTGGTTTTGACCGCCTCGGAGGAGGCCTCTTCCTTGTCCTCTTCCTCCTTGATGTTTGGGAGGTCAGGAGGTAGAGTGGCCGGCCTTTCCTCTGTTGCCTGGGGTGTGGTGGCCCATAGTGTTACTCCGGGCCTCCTTCCGGGTGGGCCACTCCCCCCCGTTCCCCCAGGCTTCGTCTTCTTCCTCGATGTTTGGGAGGGCAGGGGGTAGAGTGGCCATTCCCCTCCACTGTCGCTTGTGGTGTGGTGGCCCGCTGTGTTCTTCCTGGCCTCTTTCCGGGTGGTCCGCCACCCCCGTTCCCCCAGGGCTGGAGGCCTCGGCAGTCCTGGAGGAGACACATGAGAAGGGAGCGCGTGTAATACTTCCTCCTGTAGCACTCTCTTATGAGACTCTCTCGCCTTCTCCTCAGACGTTGGCCACTCGCTCTGTGTCTCGGTCGCAGGAAGGGCCGCCGAGTCCTGCGTGAGGCTCCTCTCCTTTGTGAACCTCAGGCCAGAGATTTCCAGGTGAAGGTCCGCCACTGTCCACTTAAGTTTGATCTCGTCCAGGGTTTCCTTGCTCCGGCCTATCGTGAAGCTCAGAGTCCGGCTCAGGACGGGGACGTCGGAGGAGCTGCTCAAGGTCCAATTCCTAATTTTTATTCTGCGCTTCTTCCCCTCCAAATACATTTTGTCAGATCCATGTTCTTCCCTCGTTTTAAGTATTGTCATATTTCTAATTATCGTCCTCTTCGTCCTTGATGTTTGGGAGGGCAGGAGGCAGAGTGGCCATCCATCAATTTCCTTCCTCAAGTTCTTCCTCTTCCAAATCCTCTAAAATCAACACTTCCTCAAGTTTGTTGTTGTCCATTTGCTCCTTCTCCAGGAACCCACTCCCAACATTTCCTCCACCACTTCTTCCTCCTCGTGGCCCTGAGGCCTACACGTCCTTGCCTGCCTCCTCCCAGAGGGTGTGGGGGCCAGGGGGCAGGGGGGCGTGGCCTGCAGCCTCTGGTCCGGCTGGATCTTCCTGGGCTTCGTTCACCTTGGAGGAGGCCACCTCCTCCTCTTCCTCCTGGATGTTTGGGAGGGCAGGAGGCAGAGTGGCCGGCCCCCTCCTCCTTCGCTCTTCCTCTTTCTTTCTTTGCTCTTCCATCAATTTCCTTCCTTCTTTTTCGGTTCCTTCTCCTCTTTCTGGAGGATTCTCCTTCTCAGGGCTCATTGTACTGGAGGAGAGGAGCTTTCTCCATAGGCCTCCAGGAGAGATTGTGCTTACTCTTACCTGATTTTTTTTTCTTTGCCATCTTTCAACAGCTGGCTTGGTTTCTCCGCCAGGACTTAGATTTCCTCCTGGATGTTTGGGAGGGCTGGAGGCATGAACAACCTCCTTTCCTTCTTTTTCCTTACTCTTTCTTTCTTCGCTTTTCCATCAATTTCCGTCCTTCTCCTTTTTGTTGGCCACCAGCGTGCAATCCTGACACCTTAGGATACTCAGCCGCAACTTCAGCTGGAGAAAACAGTCTTTGATGGAAGAGAAACAGCAAGCGATAAAGCAACGGAAGATCTCTCAAAGCAACGAGAGTTCAAGCAACAATCCCAAGACATATTCCAAATGCTATCGGCTAAGTAAAGCCGTCACGTTCCTTATCCATCCAAGCAGGCCAGTTTCAGTCATGGAGAAGTCCAAAAGGTGTCCCAGGAAGATCAGGGTCCAGACTCGAGTCCTTGAGCTCAGAAACCCGTGAGACCGGGAACATAGGAGGCTAAATACAGGAGCAGAAATCCATGAAGCTGAATTGCAAAAGTGGTCCTGAATGTGAAGACTCAACTGCAAGGCATGGCTCTATCGGAAACTAGATCTCTCTCACCCGCTCCCAGACTTCCGGGAAACGAAACCCCTGCGGGAAGGACGGACCTTGAGCTGCTCGTTCACAGGTTCCTCCTTGCGATCCACAATGGCCCTGGCAGGTGCGTTACCTGTCTGATTCCCAGGCTCCCCAACAGCGTTTCCTAAACAATGGAAGACAAAGGCAAACGTTCCATCTCCCTCATGAACTGGGGCTGCCCCGATCCCTTGCACAGTAGATCCCAGGATCCCCACTGAGCCCAACACTTTCCGCCTTTCCTTTTCCCTTCCTCTTCCTTCGCTCTTCCATCAATTTCCTCCCTTCTCCTTCCGGGCGACTCAAGGCCCAAGGAGAGGCCGCGGGGACCATGGCTACGCCGACTCAGCGTTCACTTCTCTGGGCCTCCTGGCAGCGGCAAAGGCCCATCGCGGCCCTGAGGCCTACACGTCCTTGCCTGCCTCCTCCCAGGCGGTGTTGGGAACAGGGGGCAGGGTGGCGTGGCCTGCAGCCTCTGGCCCGGCTGGATCTTCCTGGGTTCTGTCCACCTCGGAGGAGGCCTCCTCCTTGTCCTCTTTCTCCTGGACGTTTGGGAGGGCAGAAGGCAGAGTGGCCAGCCCCTCCCCGTCGCTCTTCCATCAATTTCCTTCCTTCTCAGATTTCTCTTCCTTCATTTTTCTACTTTGTTCTAGGCTTCAGATGTCATGTTCTCATTAGGGCTGGATGTAGTGCAAGAGAAGGGTGTTTCCATACCCTCCGGGCCTTCGATGGCGGTCGAGGAACCACCACCTCCTCAACAGCCACCTGGTTTCTCCGCCAGAACCGGAGCTTCAGGCAAGGCACGGCTGGAAACATGAACCACCTCCCTTTGGGCCTTTCCTTTTCCCTTCCTCTTTCTTCCTTCGCTCTTCCATCTATTTCCTTCCTTCTCCTTCCGGGCGACTCAAGGCCCAAGGAGAGGCCGCGGGAACCATGGCAACGCAGACTCAGCGTTCACTTCTCTGGGCCTCCTGGCAGCGGCAAAGGTCCACCGCGGCCCTGGCGCCTCCACGTCCTTGTGTAGACATGAGGCTAGGCTATTGAGTAATTGCAAACCAACGGAGGTGTAAGCCACCGACACTAAAGGTAAAAATAATGTCAATTTTAACGGTAATTACCCAATAATTAGATAATGCAGCCTACCATATGGTTATAAACAGAAAATAAGAGGGTTTCAGCCAAGCGGAGTGAGTTCGCTCCGAAGTCATTTTGTGGGTATTTGTAATCCGATAAAGAATGGCGAGTCTTCAAAACAAAATGAACCCCAATGGGTATTTGTAATCCTTAAAGCGCCCGATGGCAAAGGAAAGTTTGGTAGGCTGTAACGCTGCAAGTAGTGGTTCTACTCGATGTAGAGGAACGCGGAGGGAGAAGGTGAATCCCTTCCGAATTAAATCATTAAAGGGTCCACGCCTCCATGTCCTTGCCTGCCTCCTCCCAGATATGGGGGCAGGGTGGCTTGGCCTGAAGCCTCTGGCCCGGCCAGAGATTTTCAGATGAAGGTCCGCCACTGTCCACTTAAGTTTCCTTGCTCTGGCCTCTCGTGAATCTCAGAGTCCGGCTCAGGACGGGGACGTCGGAGGAGCGGCTGAAGGTCCAACTCCTAAACTTTTATTCTGGGCTTCTTCCCCTCCAAATACGTTTTGTCAGATCCACGTTCTTCCCTCACAGTTCCACGTTTTAAGTATTGTCATATTTCTCATTATCGTCCTCTTCCCCCTTGATGTTTGGGAGGGCAGGAGGTAGAGTGGCCGGCCCCCCCCCTCCTTCGCTCTTCCATCAATTTCCTTCCTTCTCAGACTGAGCTTTCGGGTGCGGTCGAGGTATGTCTCCATACCCTCCAGGCCTTCGATGGCTGTCGAGGAACCACCGCCTCCTCAACAGCTACCTCATTTCTCCACCAGATCCGGAGCTTCAAGCAAGGCACGGCTGTAAACATGAACAACCTCCCTTTTGCCCTTTCATTTCGCTCCTTCCGGGCGACTCAAGGCCCAAGGAGGCCGCGGGAACCATGGCTACGCCGACTCAGCGTTCACTTCTCTCGGCCTCCTGGCAGCAGCAAGGTCCATCGCGGCCCTGAGGACTACACGCCCTTGCCTGGCTCCTCCCAGAGGGTGTGGGGGGCAGGGGGCAGGGTGGCGTGGCCTGCAGCCTCTGGCCCGGCTGGACCTTCCTGCGTTCTGTCCGCCTCGGAGGAGGCCTCCTCCTCTTCCTCTTTGATGTTTGGGAGGGCAGGAGGCAGAGTGGCCGGCCTTTCCTCTGTCGCCTGGGGTGTGGTGGCCTGCAGTGTCAGATTATTCCTCGGCTCCCTCCTTCCGGGCGCCCCCCATTTCCCCAGGGCTGGAGGCCTCATCAGTCTCTGGCCCGGCTGGATCTTCCTGGGTCCTGTCCACCTCGGAGGAGGCCTCCTCCTTGTCATCTTCCTCCTGGATGTTTGGGAGGGCAGGGGGTAGAGTGGCCAGCCCCCTCCGCTGTCGCTCTTCCTCTTTCTTCCTTCGCTCTTCCATCAATTTCCTTCCTCAAGTTCTTCCTCCTCCAAATCCTCCACTTTCAACACTCCCTCAAGTTTGTTGTTGTTTGTTGTTGTCCACTTGCTCCTTCTCCAGGAACCCACTTCCAACATTTCCTCTACCACTTCTTCCACCTCGTGGCCCTGAGGCCTACATGTCCTTGCCTGCCTCCTCCCAGAGGGTGTGGGGGGCAGGGGGCAGGGGGGCGTGGCCTGCAGCCTCTGGTCCGGCTGGATCTTCCTGGGCTTCCTTCACCTTGGAGGAGGCCACCTCCTCCTCTTCCTCCTGGATGTTTGGGAGGGCAGGAGGCAGAGTGGCCGGCCCCCTCCTCCTTCGCTCTTCCTCTTTCTTCCTTCGCTCTTCCATCAATTTCCTTCCTTCTCAGACTTCGCTTCCTTCTCCTCTTTCTGGAGGATGGGAGAGGAAAAGGAGATATCAGTTAACGTGGAGCTTTGACACGAGGCATCCAGGAGAGATTGTGCTTACTCTTACCTGATTTTTTTTTCTTTGCCATCTTTCTTCGCTGGCTTGGCGTTGTCCGAGGACTTAGATTTCCTCCTGGATGTTTGGGAGGGCAGGAGGCAGAGTGGCCGGCCCCCTCCTCCTTCACTCTTACTCTTTCTTCCTTCGCTTTTCCATCAATTTCCGTCCTTCTCCTTTTTGTCGCCCACCAGCGTGCAATCCTGACACCTTAGGATACTCAGCCGCAACTTCAGCTGGAGAAAACAGTCTTTGATGGAAGAGAAACAGCAAGCGACAAAGCAACGGAAGATCTCTCAAAGCAACGAGAGTTCACTCAATAATCCCAAGACATATTCCAAATGCTATCGGCTGAGTAAAGCCGTCACGTTCCTTATCCATCCAAGCAGGCCAGTTTCGGTCATGGAGAAGTCCAAAAGGTGTCCCAGGAAGATCAGGGTCCAGACTCGAGTCCTTGAGCTCAGAAACACGTGAGACCGGGAACATAGGAGGCTAAACACAGGAGCAGAAATCCATGAAGCTGAATGGCAAAAGTGGTCCTGAATGTGAAGGTTCAACTGCAAGGCATGGCTCTGTCGGAAACTAGATCTCTCTCACCCGCTCCCAGACTTCCGGGAAACGAAACCCCTGCGGGAAGGACGGACCTTGAGCTGCTCGTTCACAGGTTCCTCCTTGCGATCCACAATGGCCCTGGCAGGTGCGAACGTCTGATTCCCAGACTCCCCAACAGCGTTTCCTAAACAATGGAAGACAAAGGCAAACGTTTCATCTCCCTCATGAACTGGGGCTGCCCCGATCCCTTGCACAGTAGATCCCAGGATCCCCACTGAGCCCAACACTTTCCGCCTTTCCTTTTCCCTTCCTCTTTCTTCCTTCGCTCTCCCATCAATTTCCTTCCTTCTCCTTCCGGGTGACTCAAGGCCCAAGGAGAGGTCGCGGGAACCATGGCTACGCCGACTCAGCGTTCACTTCTCTCGGCCTCCTGGCAGCGGCAAAGGCCCATCGCGGCCCTGAGGCCTACACGTCCTTGCCTGCCTCCTCCCAGGCGGTGTTGGGAACAGGGGGCAGGGTGGCGTGGCCTGCAGCCTGTGGCCCGGCTGGACCTTCCTGGGTTCTGTCCACCTCGGAGGAGGCCACCTCCTTGTCCTCTTTCTCCTGGACGTTTGGGAGGGCAGAAGGCAGAGTGGCCAGCCCCCTCCCCCGTCGCTCTTCCATCAATTTCCTTCCTTCTCAGATTTCTCTTCCTTCATTTTTCTACTTTGTTCTAGGCTTCAGATGTCATGTTCTCATTAGGGCTGGATGTAGTGCAAGAGAAGGGGGTCTCCATACCCTCCGGGCCTTCGATGGCTGTCGAGGAACCACCGCCTCCTCAACAGCCACCTCGTTTCTCCGCCAGAACCGGAGCTTCAGGCAAGGCACGGCTGGAAACATGAACAACCTCCCTTTTGGCCTTTCCTTTTTCCTTCCTCTTTCTTCCTTCGCTCTCCCATCTATTTCCTCCCTTCTCCTTCCGGGGGACTCAAGGCCCAAGGAGAGGCCGCGGGAACCATGGCAACGCAGATTCAGGGTTCACTTCTCTGGGCCTCCTGGCAGCGGCAAAGGTCCACCGCGGCCCTGAGGCCTACACGTCCTTGTGTAGACATGAGGCTAGGCTATTGAGTAATTGCAAACCAACGGAGGTGTAAGCCACCGACACTAAAGGTAAAAATAATGTCAATTTTAACGGTAATTACCCAATAATTAGATAATGCAGCCTACCATATGGTTATAAACAGAAAATAAGAGGGTTTCAGCCAAGCGGAGTGAGTTCGCTCCGAAGTCATTTTGTGGGTTTTTGTAATCCGATAAAGAATGGCGAGTCTTCAAAACAAAATGAACCCCAATGGGTATTTGTAATCCTTAAAGCGCCCGATGGCAAAGAAAGGTTTGGTAGGCTGTAACGCTGCAAGTAGTGGTTCTACTCGATGTAGAGGAACGCGGAGGGAGAAGGTGAATCCCTTCCGAATTAAATCATTAAAGGGTCCACGCCTACATGTCCTTGCCTGCCTCCTCCCAGATATGGGGGGCAGGGTGGCTTGGCCTGAAGCCTCTGGCCCGGCCAGAGATTTTCAGATGAAGGTCCGCCACTGTCCACTTAAGTTTCCTTGCTCTGGCCTCTCGTGAATCTCAGAGTCCGGCTCAGGACGGGGACGTCGGAGGAGCGGCTGAAGGTCCAACTCCTAAACTTTTATTCTGGGCTTCTTCCCCTCCAAATACGTTTTGTCAGATCCACGTTCTTCCCTCACAGTTCCACGTTTTAACTATTGTCATATTTCTCATTATCGTCCTCTTCCCCCTTGATGTTTGGGAGGGCAGGAGGTAGAGTGGCCGGCCCCCCCTTCGCTCTTCCATCAATTTCCGTCCTTCTCAGACTGAGCTTTCGGGTGCGGTCGAGGTATGTCTCCATACCCTCCAGGCCTTCGATGGCTGTCGAGGAACCACCGCCTCCTCAACAGCTACCTCATTTCTCCACCAGATCCGGAGCTTCAAGCAAGGCACGGCTGTAAACATGAACAACCTCCCTTTTGCCCTTTCATTTCGCTCCTTCCGGGCGACTCAAGGCCCAAGGAGAGGCCGCGGGAACCATGGCTACGCCGACTCAGCGTTCACTTCTCTCGGCCTCCTGGCAGCAGCAAAGGTCCATCGCGGCCCTGAGGCCTACACGCCCTTGCCTGGCTCCTCCCAGAGGGTGTGGGGGGCAGGGGGCAGGGTGGCGTGGCCTGCAGCCTCTGGCCCGGCTGGACCTTCCTGGGTTCTGTCCACCTCGGAGGAGGCCACCTCCTTGTCCTCTTCCTCTTTGATGTTTGGGAGGGCAGGAGGCAGAGTGGCCGGCCTTTCCTCTGTCGCCTGGGGTGTGGTGGCCTGCAGTGTCAGATTATTCCTCGGCTCCCTCCTTCCGGCGCCCCCAATTTCCCCAGGGCTGGAGGCCTCATCAGTCTCTGGCCCGGCTGGATCTTCCTGGGTCCTGTCCACCTCGGAGCAGGCCTCCTCCTTGTCATCTTCCTCCTGGATGTTTGGGAGGGCAGGGGGTAGAGTGGCCAGCCCCCTCCGCTGTCGCTCTTCCTCTTTCTTCCTTCGCTCTTCCATCAATTTCCTTCCTCAAGTTCTTCCTCCTCCAAATCCTCCAGTATCAACACTTCCTCAAGTTTGTTGTTGTCCACTTGCTCCTTCTCCAGGAACGCACTCCCAACATTTCCTCCACCACTTCTTCCTCCTCGTGGCCCTGAGGCCTACACGCCCTTGCCTGCCTCCTCCCAGAGGGTGTGGGGGCCAGGGGGCAGGGGGGCGTGGCCTGCAGCCTCTGGCCCGGCTGGATCTTCCTGGGCTTCCTTCACCTTGGAGGAGGCCACCTCCTCCTCTTCCTCCTGGATGTTTGGGAGGGCAGGAGGCAGAGTGGCCGCCCCCCTCCTCCTTCGCTCTTCCTCTTTCTTCCTTCGCTCTTCCATCAATTTCCTTCCTTCTCAGATTTCGGTTCCTTCTCCTCTTTCTGGAGGATGGGAGAGGAAAAGGAGATATCAGTTAACGTGGAGCTTTGACACGAGGCCTCCAGGAGAGATTGTGCTTACTCTTACCTGATTTTTTTTTCTTTGCCATCTTTCTTCGCTGGCTTGGCGTTGTCCGAGGACTTAGATTTCTCCTTCCTCTTCTTTTTGGTCAGCGCATCAAGAATGCTCTCCCCTTTCAACTTCTTCTTCCCTTTTGGCTCCCTTGAGACAGTTTCCCCCGTTGCCAGTTTCTGCTTCTTGGACGCCTTCATTTTTCCCCCCCCCCCCCACCCCCACCCACCCTTGGCGACTTGACATTCATGACAGGGGTGGCCCCGCCTGTGTTACCTTGAGCTCCTGTGCCGGGAACTTGGGCCACCGGGCCCCCGCGGCTCTGAGCATTGACTTCTTTGAACAAAGAAGTGAATGTCAACTTGGCCGCCAGGGTTTCTTTTGCCAAGGCCGATGAATCCAAACAAGACTTTCATTCCAATCTGATCAGTAATGGGGTGAATAGCCCTTGACCATTGCAGGTCAAGAAACAAAATGGCTATCACCCCGAGCTACGCAGTCACAATGCATTTATACTCGTTCTTATCAGCAAACAAACTTTCTTCACATTAACCCTGAGTATGGCTCCTTCTCTGTTCTGCTGTCTCTGGGCAGATTATTGCTAACATACGGGCACTTGGAGCATCTCCTCTCGGGAGGGGTATTTTTTACTTTTAACCCCTTCATTCCCTACTGTTTTTTCGTTGCTAGTGATACCTGAGAACTTGCAACTACAATTATACATCATCGTATCTTTTTTGTAAGATCTCCAGCAATAATCATATCAATCTCGGTGTCATCCTGGACTCTAAGATGTCGATGGAGGCCCAGATTGCCTCCACGAGCAAAAGGGCCTTCTTCCACCTACGCCAAGCGAGGCAACTGGCACCCTACCTTCCAACGGAGGCGTTAGCTAGAGTAATCCACGCCACGGTTACATCAAGGCTGGATTACTGCAACGCCTTATATGTGGGTCTGCCTCGGTCACTAACCCGCAAGATCCAGACCGTGTAGAATGCTGCCGCCAGGCTCCTCACAAAAACACCAATGAGATGCCACATCACACCATCCCTGCGGTGTTTGCACTGGCTGCCGGTCGAATACAGAGTCCTCTATAAGCAGCGCCGGCCCGCCCATTCCGCCCGACTACGCGGTCGCGTAGAGCGACGTTTCCTGGGCGGGCGTCGCCAACCGGGGGCGCCGGCGCGCCGCCGGCCCGCCCCACCCGCTGCTGCGCCTCCGCAGGCAGCAGCGCGCGTTTGCCGCTGGCGTGCGCTGCGCTGCCGCGCGGGATGCCCTCGCGCGGCCGGGCGGGACACAACCGCGCATGCTGGGCTGGGCGCGCGCCCGCAGCACGCCACCGCGGGGACGACTGCGCGGCTGCGCGGTATGCCACTGCGCATGCGCGACCGTGCGGAGCGCCGCCGCGTGCGCGCCGCCACACGGACGCTCGCGCAGCCGCGGGACGTCCCAGCGCGCTTGTGCCGGGCGGGACGCCTCCACGCATGCTGGAGTGTCCAGGAGCCGCAAGGGGGCGCCAAAATCAGGCTTGCCTACCCCTCCGGGAGAGGTCAGGCCGCCCCTGTCTATAAGACCCTGACCTTGACCTTCAAGGCCCTGCGGGGCCGGGGCCCTTCATACTTAAAAGACCGCTTGATCCTACCTGCCCACCCAAGAGCACCACGGCCAGCAAACGAGAACCTCCTCTGTGTCCCGGGTCCAAGAGAGGCCCATTTGGAGTCCACAAGACAGAGATCCTCTCTATTGCAGCCCCGTCCTGTGGAACTCTCTGCCGCCAGACCAAAGAGCCTCCCTTGACCTGCCCCAGTTCTTGGCGGCACTTAAGACATGGCTATTCAGGAAAGCCTACGCATAACACGGAACCAGCGACTCGGAATTCACCGAGTCTGATATTTTAGTATTTTAACCATTTAATATTTTTAATATTTTAATCGCTAGTTGTGTAAGTCGCCCGGAGCACAAACGTGGAGGGCGACTCATAAATAATAAAGTTCAGTTCAGTTCATTTTCTGCACATTAATGACTCTCTTCTGAGTTGTAACATGAATCACATTCTCAATGGTCCTCCTAATCAAGAGAACAAGACGTGGTGGTATTAATAAAACAAGAACAATTATCACAAACATAATGAAGCCCACAATCACCAACTCTTTCAACCAGGCCACACTTGGCAACCATGAGGTTAGCCATGAAAACAGATGGTTCATTAATATTATGTTGACTCATGACCTGTAGCTTTTCTAGGTCATCTTCTATTGTTTGGTTCAAATTATGAAATTGTATTTAGCAGTTGTCTTTTGATCATTGCACAAAATCCTCCTTTGTCGTCAAGAGGTAATCTCAGGCCATTTCCTGCTGGATCTCCATTTGACTTAACTCTTCAGCTTCAGTTTGCATTGCTCTAACTATTTTCCCAGTGGCACTGATGGATTTTCTAGGCGACAGATGAGCCTCACAATGCTCTTTTGATTGTCCTGGGCTATTATTCCTGGATATGACCGTAAAGACAGGGTCTCAGTGATGGCTCCGGCTCCTACCCTTTGGGCTTTGGTGTCAGACAGTTGATCCTCAATGATCACTGTGTCATCACACCCAGCACCCATTTTTCTGGCTGGAACCCCCCTCTTCTGCCTCTTTCTGGGTTGGGTTCCTTTGATGATTCACACTGGTAGGGTTAGAAAGCCCACACCAACACACTGATACCTCCCGGGATGATAGTTGGTAGCCCATTTGACAAAGAAGAACCCCAAGTTAGGGTCTCTTTATCTGTCGACCTGAACAGATGCTGCCACTAGTATAGTTGCATTTATACTTAACATAGGATAGTTAGGATACAGCTCTCTCCATGTCAGACAGATTCTGAGTCTTGACATAACCAACGTTGTGGCCTTTGCATAAATAGTGATCTGTGCAATGAGTGTAACTTTTGAAACAGTGTAATTGGGTCCCTCCAGCACTGCTGAGGACACTGAATTGTTAACTGCAATCCTCCAAGCGTTATTTGAGGATCCTTACTTTTTAAAGGTAGGGATAAGAATGACCTTACTGTTTTTTGTATATGCATGTACCAATGTACTATCTGAAACATATGTTATATCTGTATCATGATCCAATTGCCCTGCGTTGGACTATGGTCAGTCCCAATAACACATTTTACTGATCAGCCTTATCATTTCTGCTCTCTGGCGGAGGCCTACAAAGGATCTTCTTACACCCCCAACAGAGCCAAAACAAACAAAACTATACAATATGTGCTTGTTTTGGGTTATTTACATAAATAATTGTATATATTCTACGTTCATATGTGTTTGTTTTGACTTATTTACATAAATAATTATATACATTCTACGTTCATATGTGTTTGTTTTGACTTATTTCCGTAAATTGTATGTATTCTATGTTCATATATGTTTGTTTTGGGTTATTTACATGAATAATTGTATACATTCTACGTTCATATGTGTTTGTTTTGACTTATTTCATAATTGTATAAATCCTACGTTCATTTGTGTTTGTTTTGACTTATTTACATAAATAATTATATACATTCTACGTTCATATGCGTTTGTTTTGACTAGTTTCCGTAAATTGTATGTATTCTATGTTCATATATGTTTGTTTTGGGTTATTTACATAAATAATTGTATATATTCTACGTTCATATGTGTTTGTTTTGACTTATTTACATAAATAATTATATACATTCTACGTACATATGTGTTTGTTTTGACTTATTTCCGTAAATTGTATGTATTCTATGTTCATATATGTTTGTTTTGGGTTATTTACATGAATAATTGTATACATTCTACGTTCATATGTGTTTGTTTTGACTTATTTACATAAATAATTGTATACATTCTACGTTCATATGTGTTTGTTTTGACTCATTTACATAAATAATTGTATACATTCTACGTTCATATGTGTTTGTTTTGACTTATTTACATAAATAATTGTATACATTCTACGTTCATATGTGTTTGTTTTGACTTATTTACATAAATAATTGTATATATTCTACGTTCATATGTGTTTTGAATTATTTACATAAGGTCAGGGATCAGGAACCTATGGCCCGCGAGCCAGTTGTGGCTCTTTTCATGATTGCATCTTGCTCTCCAGAGGAGCCCGGGCCTCGGTTTCCCAGCATGCAGCGGGGAAAAGTGCCGCAAATGTGCCGCGGCACCTTCGACGCCTTCCAGATATTAATATTATTATTAATATCAATGCTATAAGCCAGGGGTCGGGAACCTTTCTGACTGAGAGAGCCATGAAAGCAAAATATTTGGAAATTTATTTCAGTGAGGGCCATATAATAGATATAATATATTTCAAGACTGAGTTCAACTCAATGTGAGTCTCTACGTCCATGCGATGAGGAAAGGATTCCCCAAAAGGCAGAATGAGGGGACACTTCAGACCTGGCTCTGCAAAAGGCACGCTCAGGACTCTGGGAAGGAAGAGAAGGCGGAAGGAAGGGGGAAGGAAAGAAAGAAAGAGGAAATAAAGGAGGGAGGGGAAGAGGAAGAAAAAAGAACGAATGATGGAAAAGGAAGAAAAGGAAAGCAGGAGAGAGACAAGGAGGGGAGAAGAAAGAAGGAATGAGAAGGGAGGAAAGGGTGGGGAAAAAGGAAAGGGAGTGAGGAAAAAGTAAAACAATGAAGGGAAAAGAAGAAAAAAGGGGAGAGAAAGGGAAGTGAAAAGGAAGGAGAAGGAAAGGAAGACTTGGGGGAAAGAATAGAAGAGGAAGGAAGGAAGAGGGAGAATGGAGGAAAGGAAGGAGAGAGGAAGGAGAAAAGGAAAGGGTGAAGGGGAGAAAGGAAGAGGGAGAATGGAGGAAAGAAGGAAGGAGAGAGGAAGGAGAAAAGGAAAGGGTGAAGGGGAGAAAGGAAGAGGGAGAATGGAGGAAAGAAGGAAGGGGAGAGGGAGTGAAAAGGAAGGAGAGAAGGAAAGGATGAAGGGGAGAAAGGAAGGAAGGAAGAGGAAGGAAGTGGGAGAATGAAGGAAAGGAGGAAGGGGAGAGAGGGAGGGAAAAGGAAGAAGGAGAAGGAAAGGGTGAAGGGGATAAAGGAAGGAAGGAAGAGGGAGAATGGAGGAAAGAAAGAAGGGGGGAGAGGGAGGGAAAAGGAAGGAGAGAAGGAAAGGGAGGAAGGAAGAGGGAGAATGGAGGAAAGAAGGAAGGGGAGAGGGAGGGAAAAGGAAGGAGAAGGAAAGGGTGAAGGAGATAAAGGAAGGAAGGAAGAGGGAGAATGGAGGAAAGAAGGAAGGGGAGAGGGAGTGAAAAGGAAGGAGAGCAGGAAAGGGTGAAGGGAAGGAAGGAAGAGGAAGAATGGAGGAAAGAAGGAAGGGGAGAGGGAGTGAAAAGGAAGGAGAGAAGGAAAGGATGAAGGGGAGAAATGAAGGAAGGAAGGAAGAGGAAGGAAGTGGGAGAATGAAGGAAAGAAGGAAGGGGAGAGAGGGAGGGAAAAGGAGGAAGGAGAAGGAAAGGGTGAAGGGGATAAAGGAAGGAAGGAAGAGGGAGAATGGAGGAAAGAAGGAAGGGGAGAGGGAGGGAAAAGGAAGGAGAGAAGGAAAGGGAGGAAGGAAGAGGGAGAATGGAGGAAAGAAGGAAGGGGAGAGGGAGGGAAAAGAAGGAGAGAAGGAGAAGGAAAGGGTGAAGGGGATAAAGGAAGGAAGGAAGAGGGAGAATGGAGGAAAGAAGGAAGGGGAGAGGGAGGGAAAAGGAAGGAGAGAAGGAAAGGGAGAAAGGAAGGAAGGGAGAATGGAGGAAAGAAGGAAGGGGAGAGGGAGGGAAAAGGAAGAAGGAGAAGGAAAGAGAATGAAAGGAAGGAAGATGGAAGGAAGAGGGAGAATGGAGGAAAGAAGGAAGGGGCGAGAGGGAGGGAAAAGGAAGGAGAGAAGGAAAGGGTGAAAGGAAGAAGGAAGGAAGAGTGAGAATGGAGGAAAGAAGGAAGGGGCGAGAGGGAGGGAAAAGGAAGGAGAGAAGGAAAGAATGGAAGAGGAAAGAAGGAACAAAGAGGGAGGGAGGAAAGAGGGAGGAAAAAGAACGAAAGAAAAAGAGAGGGAAAAAGAAAGGAAGAGAAACAAAGGAAGGGGGAAGAGGATGCGGGGCCAAGGCGGACCTTGGTGTCGACGTTGGCGAGGCAGTCCCTCCGGAAGGCATCGAAGAGGCAGCGGTTCTTGAGCTGCCCGACGATGGGGGCGATGAGCTGGGCGTCCCCCGGGGTCAGCGAGGCCGGGTCCACGACTCCAGGTCCAGGCCCGCCTCCGCTGCCTCCCCCGAGTGGAGGATGAAGAGGAAGACGAGGATGAGGCGCCACCACCAGGCTCCGCCATCCCCGGCAAAGGGCACAGGGCCTCGAGAGCAGCGGGGGATGAGGAAGAGGCGGGGATGGCTGCGTGGAAGCGGCAGTCGCGGCACATTTGCGTCCCTCCTCCCCGCTGCATGCTGGGAAACCGAGGCCTGGGCTGCTCTGGAGAGCCAGATGCAATCATGAAAAGAGCCACCCCTGGCTCGAGAGCCATAGGTTCCCTACCACTGTACTATAGTCTAGTGCAGGGCCCCTGAAACTAAGGCCAGATACGGCCCTCCGAGGTCATTTACCCGGCCCTCACTCAGGGTCAAGCGAAGCCTGAAACCACTTGAAAGCACACAACAACAACAAAAACAACAACATATATATTTCATTATTATACTATATCATATTGTATATTATGCCATTATAACATATTATAATAATTATATTATTTTTATATAATGTATTTTTATATTATTGTAACTTTATATCATTATAATATAATATATTATATTATATAAAATAAATAATATATTATATATATATTATAAATATAATATAAATAATATATATATATAATATAAAAATATGTAATATAAAAGTGTTACAATGTATTATTATTCAGAAATAATATAAAAAATAAAAGTCATAGTATCATATTACATTATTATTATATTATATTATAGACTATGTCATTATAATATATTAGTATCACTGTGTTATAATTTATTATTATTTCTTATTATTGTGTTATAATTTATTATTGTACTAATAGCTTGGGGTCCCGGGTTATTTGAGAAAGGCATTGTGTGCCAAGGTTGGTCTTTATCAGTTATTTATGTGGCTCGCAGTGCTCTCAGGAAGTTAGTGAAGGTACTGCGAGTCCCATCATCCATGGTCCATCCTCCTCTAAACTGTACCAGGATGTAGAGTGGGTCATGGGGGCTCTGTGTGCCAAGTCTGGTCTTGATCAGTCATTGGATGTGGGTCGCAGTGGTCTCGGGATGTGAGTGAAGGTACTTCAAGTCCCATCATCCATGGTCCACCCTCCTCTAAACTGTACCAGGATGTAGAGTGGGCCATGGGGGCTCTGTGTGCCAAGTCTGGTCTTGATCAGTCATTGGATGAGGGTCGCAGCGGTCTCGGGAAGTGAGTGAAGGTACTTCAAGTCCCATCATCCATGGTCCATCCTCCTCTAAACTGCACCAGCATGTACAGTGGGTCATGGGGACTCTGTGTGCCAAGTCTGGTCTTGATCAGTCATTGGATGAGGGTCGCAGCGGTCTCGGGAAGTGAGTGAAGGTACTTCAAGTCCCATCATCCATGGTCCATCCTCCTCTAAACTGTACCAGGATGTAGAGTGGGCCATGGGGGCTCTGTGTGCCAAGTCTGGTCTTGATCAGTCATTGGATGAGGGTCGCAGCGGTCTCGGGAAGTGAGTGAAGGTACTTCAAGTCCCATCATCCATGGTCCACCCTCCTCTAAACTGCACCAGCATGTACAGTGGGTCATGGGGACTCTGTGTGCCAAGTCTGGTCTTGATCAGTCATTGGATGAGGGTCGCAGCGGTCTCGGGAAGTGAGTGAAGGTACTTCAAGTCCCATCATCCATGGTCCACCCTCCTCTAAACTGCACCAGCATGTACAGTGGGTCATGGGGACTCTGTGTGCCAAGTCTGGTCTTGATCAGTCATTGGATGAGGGTCGCAGCGGTCTCGGGAAGTGAGTGAAGGTACTTCAAGTCCCATCATCCATGGTCCATCCTCCTCTAAACTGCACCAGCATGTACAGTGGGTCATGGGGGCTCTGTGTGCCAAGTCTGGTCTTGATCAGTCATTGGATGAGGGTCGCAGCGGTCTCGGGAAGTGAGTGAAGGTACTTCAAGTCCCATCATCCATGGTCCATCCTCCTCTAAACTGCACCAGCATGTACAGTGGGTCATGGGGGCTCTGTGTGCCAAGTCTGGTCTTGATCAGTCATTGGATGTGGGTCGCAGTGGTCTCGGGATGTGAGTGAAGGTACTTCAAGTCCCATCATCCATGGTCCATCCTCCTCTAAACTGTACCAGGATGTAGAGTGGGTCATAAGGGCTCTTGCTCAGTCATTGGATGAGTCTGGTCTTGATCAGTCATTGGATGAGGGTCGCAGTGGTCTCGGGAAGTGAGGGAAGGTACTTCAAGTCCCATCATCCATGGTCCATCCTCCTCTAAACTGCACCAGCATGTACAGTGGGTCATGGGGGCTCTGTGTGCCAAGTCTGGTCTTGATCAGTCATTGGATGAGGGTCGCAGCGGTCTCAGGAAGTGAGTGAAGGTACTTCAACTCCCATCATCTGTGGTCCGTCACCCTCAAAACTGCACCAGGATGTAGAGTGGGTCATGGGACCTCTGTGTGCCAAGTCTGGCCCTGATCAGTCATTGGATGAGGGTTGAAGTGATCTCAGGAAGTGAGTGAAGGTACTTCAAGTCCCATCATCCATGGTCCATCCTCCTCTAAACTGTACCAGGATGTAGAGTGGGTCATGGGGGCTCTGTGTGCCAAGTCTGGTCTTGATCAGTCATTGGATGAGGGTCGCAGCGGTCTCGGGAAGTGAGTGAAGGTACTTCAAGTCCCATCATCCATGGTCCATCCTCCTCTAAACTGTACCAGGATGTAGAGTGGGCCATGGGGGCTCTGTGTGGCCAAGTCTGGCCTTGATCAGTCATTGGATGAGGGTCGCAGTGGTCTCGGGAAGTGAGGGAAGGTACTTCAAGTCCCATCATCCATGGTCCATACTCCTCTAAACTGTACCAGGATGTACAGTGGGTCATAAGGGCTCTTGCTCAGTCATTGGATGAGGGTCACAGCAGTCTCGAGAAGTGAGGGAAGGTACTTCAAGTCCCATCATCCATGGTCCCCCCCTTCTCCAAACTGCAGTAGGATGTAGAGTAGGTCATGGGGGCTCTGTGTGCCAAGTGTGGTCTTTATTGGTCTTTGTAAGGGACCGCAGTGGTCTGTGGGAACTGAAAGCTTGGAAAGTACTACAACTCCCATCATCCATTGTCCGTCCTCCCCCAAACCTCACCAGGACGTAAAGGGGGTCATGGGGATTATGTGCGCCTAGGTTGGTCTTTAACAGTTATTTATGTGGCTTACAGTGCTCTCCGGAAGTTAGTGAAGGTACTTCAAGTCCCATCATCCGTGGTCCATCGTCCTCCAAACAGCACCAGGATGTAGAGTGGGCCATGGGGGCTCTCTTTTCTTCCAATAATAATAATAATAATAATCTATGATAATAATAATTTATAATTGACCCAGAGTTTCTATAGGTTGGACTGGATGGCCTTTAGGGGTCCCTTCCAATAATAATAATAATAATAATAGATAATATTATCAACTATTTATCATCATCTTCTTGGATGATGATGATGGTAATGATAATAATACCTTTCTTTATGGCAAAAGGGGGTTGGACTGGATGGCCTTTAGGGGTCCCTTCCAATAATAATAATAATAATAATAGATAATAATAGATAATATATTAAACTATCATCACCTTCTTGGATGATGATGGTAATAATAATAATAATAATATCTTCCTTTATGGCAGAAGGGGGCTGGACTGGATGGCCTTTAGGGGTCCCTTCCAATAATAATAATAATAATATCTTCCTTTATGGCAGAAGGGGGTTGGACTGGATGGCCTTTAGGGGTCCCTTCCAATAATAATAATAATAATAGATAATATATTCAACTATTTATCATCATCTTTTTGGATGATGATGGTAATAATAATAATATCTTCCTTTATGGCAGAAGGGGGGTTGGACTGGATGTCCTTTGGGGTCCCTTCCAATAATAATAATAATAATAGTATATCTTCCTTTATGGCAGAAGGGGTTGGACTGGATGGCCTTTAGGAGCCCCTTCCAATAATAATAATAATAATAATATCTTCCTTTATGGCAGAAAGGGGCTGGACTGGATGCCCTTTAGGGGTCACTTCCAATAATAATAATAATAATAATAATAATATCTTCCTTTATGGCAGAAGGGGGTTGGACTGGATGGCCTTTAGGGGCCCCTTCCAATAATAATAATAATAATAATATCTTTCTTTATGGCAGAAGGGGGTTGGACTGGATGGCCTTTAGGGGCCCCTTCCAATAATAATAATAATAATATCTTCCTTTATGGCAGAAGGGGGTTGGACTGGATGGCCTTTAGGGGTCACTTCCAATAATAATAATAATAATAATAATAATATCTTCCTTTATGGCAGAAGGGGTTGGACTGGATGGCCTTTAGGGCCCCTTCCAATAATAATAATAATAATAATATCTTTCTTTATGGCAGAAGGGGTTGGACTGATGGCCTTTAGGGGCCCCTACCAATAATAATAATAATAATAATAATATCTTCCTTTATGGCAGAAGGGGGTTGGACTGGATGGCCTTTAGGGGTCACTTCCAATAATAATAATAATAATAATAATATCTTTCTTTATGGCAGAAGGGGGTTGGACTGGATGGCCTTTAGGGGCCCCTTCCAATAATAATAATAATAATAATATCTTTCTTTATGGCAGAAGGGGGTTGGACTGGATGGCCTTTAGGAGCCCCTTCCAATAATAATAATAATAATAATAATAATAATATCTTCCTTTATGGCAGAAGCGGGTTGGACTGGATGGCCTTTAGGGGCCCCTTCCAATAATAATAATAATAATATCTTCCTTTATGGCAGAAGGGGGTTGGACTGGATGGCCTTTAAGGGTCCCATCCAATAACAACAATAATAATAAAAATAGATAATATATTCAACTATTTATCATCATCTTGGATGATGATGGTAATAATAATAAATATATATATAATTTTGTATTCCTTTATGGCAAAAGGGGGCTGGACTGGATGTCCTTTGGGGGTCCCTTCCATCTCCATGAGTCTAATAATAATAATAATAGATGATAATAATAATAGGTAATAATGATAGAGTAATTCTGTATTCCTTTATGGCAGAAGGGGGCTGCACTGGATCCTAGCCAGGGGTCCTTGGGGAGGGATGGAGAAGTAGGCAAGGCGTTCCCACGTGCGTGGCAGACACGTGTCAGGCGTTGCAGCGCCCTGGCTCCCCCCTCCTCCTCCTCTTCTCCCTTCCCTTCTTCCTCCAATTGAGCTCAAGGCGGTGCTGCTGAGCAAATCATCCAGAAGAGGAAAAGCAAGGCAAGGCTGGATGGGAAGGAGAAGCAGGTGAGGATGGATCTCCATCACCATCACCATCACCATCATCCTAGGCATTGGGTTGAGTAGAGATGGGAGGAAGAGGCTGCGTCTCCAGGTGAGGTCTCCTACCTGGGAGGGAAGGAGAGGCATTCAGATCCATTCTGTTCTCCCTTTAGGAAGGGATCAGGAAGGCAAGGATTGCTTTTGGGCAACAGCATCCATTAGAACAATATACTAGCAGTGGTTATGTATATATGCATATACATACAGATATGTTTGTGTGTATATATACATAATAGAATAATATACGTAGTGTATGTAAATGTATATATACACAAATATACATATACATATGTATATATACACACATACATGTATATATATGTATATGTTTACATATGTGTTTATATACATACATACACAATAGAATAATATACATAGTGTATGTATATGTATGTATACACACATACATATACATATGTATATATATACACACATATATGTGTGTATATATGTATATGCATATGTGTTTATATACATACATACACAAAAGAATAATATACATAGTGTATGTATATGTATACACACATATACATATGTATATATACACACACACATATGTATATATATACATATGTTTCTATATATACATCCACAATAGAATAATATATAGTGTATGTATATGTATGTACACACACATACATATACATATGTGTATATATATATATGTATATGCATATGTGTTTACATACATACATACACAATAGAATAATGTATGTAGTGTATGTATATGTATACACACATATACATATGTGTATATATACACACATATATGTGTATATATATGTGTGTATATGCATATGTGTTTATATACATACATACACAATATAATAATGTATGTAGTGTATGTATATGTATACACACATATACATATGTATATATACACACATATATGTATATATGTGTGTGTATATATACATATGTGTTTATATACATACATACACAATAAAATAATATACGTAGTGTATGTATATGTGTATATACACACACATATACATATATATATATACACACATATATGTGTATATATATGTATCATACATACACAATATAATAATGTACGTAGTGTATGTATATGTATACACACATATACATATGTATATATACACACATATGTATATATGTGTGTATATATACATGTGTTTATATACATACATACACAAAAGAATATATACGTATGTATATATATACAAATATATGTATATATGTGTGTATATATACATATATGTTTATATATATACATACACAATAGAAAAATATACAGAAATAATAACATTGTGATGTAATTGTGCTAGCATATTAAATAGTATTATTAAGAATGTTGTAATATCCTATATTGTATACACTATAACTGATGATACAATACATTATGTAATACTAATAGTATCTTTATATCATATCTATATCTATTCATCTATATATATATATATATATATATACATGATACCGCTCTCCCTCTATCTATATATCTCAGAACCAGCATGTTATGCTATTATATACATATATATATGTATCATAATAATGTAATACTGATAATACCATGTTATACTATTATACTAATAGATATATATATATTACTGCTCTCCCACATATATATCTCTCAGAACCAGCATGTTATATCATAATAATATATATGATGTAATATAGTACATTATATAATACTAATAGTATAACAATCTGAGATGTGTCTATCTATCTATCTATCTATATATGTGATACTGCTCTCTCTCTCTCTCTCGTGGTATCATAATAATATATATAATGTAATAATATATATTAATATGGTAATTGCACATTATATATCAAATGTCATATTACTAATAATGTTGCAGTATAGTGGTATGGTACCATATAGTAATATATAATAATAATAATAATAATATTGTGCTATGCTTATAATATAATTTAGTGTAGTGTGTATGTGTATATATATATATATATAGGTATCATAATAATATATATATAATAGTATAACATATATATATAATATTACAATATAATACAATATAATAATGTACAATGTAGTAATATACAATATTGTGCTATGCTAATTATATATATATTACAATATACTAATAATATAATACATATAATAATGCACAATATAATAATATATTATTATAATAATATTGTGCTAATAATATAATTTATTAGATATACACACATAATATTATAATGTAATACAACATAATAGTAATGATGTAATAATATATGATAATATTGTACAATATAGTAATATATAATAATATTGTACTATGCTTATAATATACTGTAATTTATTATATATACATATACTATACTATAATATAATAATATTGTACAATGTGGTAATATATAATATTGTGCTATGCTAATTATATATATATACATATAATAATAAAACAATATACTAATAATATAATACATATACATATAATAATGTACAATATAATAATATACTATAATATTGTGCAATTCTAATAATATAATTGATCATATATACACGCACATAATACTAATGTAATAATATATGATAATATTGTACAATATAGTAATATATAATATTGTGCTATGATAATAATATATATACATATAATAATGCAATATACTAATAATATAATACATATACATATAATAATATACAATATAATAATATTGTACAATGTAGTCATATATAATATTGTGCTATAATTTAATTTTTTTTTATATATATATAATACAATATACTAATAATGTAATACATATACATATAATAATGTACAATATAATAATATATAATAATAATAATATTGTGATATTCTAATAATATAATTTATTATATACACACATATTATAATGTAATACAACATAATACTAATAATGTAATAATATATGATAATATTGTACAGTATGGTAATATGTAATATTATTGTGCTATGCTAATATATATATATATATATAATATTGTTATAATGTAATACTATATAATACTAATAATATAATATGTAATAATAATATTGTACACTAGAACCAGGGCGTTGGCGTCATCTAGAACCAGAAGGTTAGAGTTTCCCAGGACCAGATAATTGGCATTACCTAGAACTGGGGTGTTGGCGTCATCTAGAACCAGAATGTTGATATCATCTAGATCGAGAACTAGAGAGGTGAGAATTGCCCTGAGCTATTAGTTTGGGATTATGTTCAACAAAGGTCTTGAATGGCCTAGAACCAGAGAATTGGCATACTCTAGAACCCGGAGGGTTAGAATGGCCCCTCTAGTGTTTCACAGAACTAGGACCATTGGCACCATCTAGAACCGGAAGGTTAGAATTGCCTTCAAGCAGAGGGTGTCATAGTCCAGAATCAGGGGTTTAGATGTACCTAGAACCAGGGGATTGGCATTGCCCAGGTCCAGAGTGTTGCCATTATTGAGATCCAGAGGGTGTCATTGCCCAACACTAAAGGCTTAGGTTGGCTTAGAAGCAGAGCGTTGGCATTGCCCAGGAGAACCAGAGGGTTGGCACCATCTAGAACCAGAGGGTTGGAGTTGTCTGGAACCACAGAACCACGCGTGACAACCGCGTTCTCTCCCCCAAAAGGTCCGCCGGTGCTGCAGAGATGGATGACGTGTTGCTCCTCACCACCTTCTACCCAGAGAACGCCACCGCGTGAGGTCCAAGGAGCGGGCAGCGGTGGTGCTGGCCGCCCACCCTTCATGATGGCCGCGATGCTGCCCTGGCGCCGGAGCAAGTTCGTCCTAATGGAAGAGGGCAATGGCGTCGGCAACGTTGGGCGCAAGGTGAAGAGCCTGGGCCCGGCGCTGAGCTACGGCTCGCTGCTCTCGAACCTGCTGCGCTCCTGCCCGGACCTGTGGCCGGACTGCCCTTCGTGGCCACGCTTCGGCGGTCGCCGGCAGAAGGCGGAGCTTAACCCGGAGGACCCGTCCTGCTCGGCCTGGTACCTGGGCAACGCCGTCACCTTGCAGGCCAAGGGCGAGGGCTGCACCGAGGAGGCCGTGGACAAGATCTGGGCCAAGAGCGAACGCGGTGGCCGTGGCACCAAGATGACACTCAGTGCGGGGCGACACGGCCTGCGCATGAGCCCCGTCGCGGCCGAGAAGGAGACCACGCGCCACCGCCGACTTAGCCATGCTTACCTTTTGCCACGCATCACTTACTGTGCCCCTGACCGGCGCCGTCCCAGAATCCTTACCTGGGTCTACCGCCACCAGGTCAAGAACAAAGCGGTGGTGCTGCGGTGCCACGCCGCGCTGCTCTCCCGGCCGGAAAAGGCCCGCACCTTGGCTCTGCACGTGGCCCAGGCTTCTTGCGCCGCCCTCGACGAGTTCAAGCGGCTCAAGCGGCAAAGCGATGCCCGGCAGCTCCACCGGCAGTTGTTAGGCGACGCCGGCGTGCCCTCGGTGCCCTTACGGAAGCTGCTCAACTGCAAGTGCCCGTACCGTGCGGTGCCGGAAAAAGGACGCAACGGGCCTCGCCTCAGCGCTATCAAAGAAGAGGAAGAAAAAGAGGAGGAAGACTATAGAAGCACATCGGTCGGCGGCATCTTCCACCTCCGACGGGCCGAAGAGGGGCCCGAGGTGGTGGCCTTGGCGCAGGAATTGCGTTTCTGTACCTTGCGAAGCCATCTGCACCGCCGACCGGACACCCCTTGCTTGCCTTGGTGAGGAACACAGAGCCATTCTTCGGGTTGTACGCCACCCGAAAGCTTGTTGTCGTCGGATTCGCTCGATTCCCGCATCCGAACTTCTTCGGGTTTTACGCCACGCGAAAGCTCGTCGTCGTCGGATTTGCTCGATTCCCGTAACTGAACTTCTTCGGGTTTTACGCCACCCGAAAGCTCGTCGTCATCAGATTCACTCGATTCCCGTAACTGAACTTCGGGTTTTACGCCACCCAAAAACCCGTCGTCGTCGGATTCGATCAATTCCCGTAACTGCCACTCGAAAGCTCGTTGTCGTCGGATTCGCTCGATTCCTGTAACTGAACTTCTTCGGGTTTTACGCCACGCGAAAGCTCGTTGTCGTCGGATTCGCTCGATTCCCGTAACTGAACTTCTTCGGGTTTTACGCCACGCGAAAGCTCGTTGTCGTCGGATTCGCTCGATTCCTGTAACTGAACTTCTTCGGGTTTTACGCCACGCGAAAGCTCGTTGTCGTCGGATTCGCTCGATTCCCGTAACTGAACTTCTTCGGGTTTTACGCCACGCGAAAAGCTCGTTGTCGTCGGATTCGCTCGATTCCCGCATCCGAACTTCTTCGGGTTTTACGCCACGCGAAAGCTCGTTGTCGTCGGATTCGCTCGATTCCCGCATCCGAACTTCTTCGGGTTTTACGCCACGCGAAAGCTCGTTGTCGTCGGATTCGCTCGATTCCCGTAACTGAACTTCTTCGGGTTTTACGCCATGCGAAAGCTCGTTGTCGTCAGATTCACTCGATTCCCGTAACTGAACTTCTTCGGGTTTTACGCCACCCGAAAGCTCATCGTCGTCGGATTCGCTCCATTCCCGCATCCGAACTTCTTCAGGTTTTACGCCATGCGAAAGCTCGTTGTCGCCGGATTCGCTCGATTCCCGTAACTGAACTTCTTCGGGTTTTACGCCACCTGAAAGCTCGTTGTCGTCGGATTCGATCAATTCCCGTAACTCAACTTCTTTGAGTTTTACGCCACCCAAAAGCTCGTTGTCTTCGGATTATTTCGATTCCTGTAACTGAACTTCTTCGGGTTTTACGCCACCCGAAAGCTTGTTGTCGTCGGATTCAGTCGATTCCCGTATTTGAACTCCTTCGGGTTTTACGTCACCCAAAAGTGCGTTGTCGTCGGATTCAGTCGATTCCCGTATTTAAACTCCTTCGGGTTTTGCCCCGCCTAAAAGCTCATTGTCGTCAGATTCACTCGATTCCCGTAACTGAACTTCTTCGGGTTTTACGCCACCCGAAAGCTCATCGTCGTTGGATTCGATTGATTCCCACATCCGAACTTCTTTGGGTTTCCGTGCCACTCAACGCCAACCCGTGCCTACAACTTTGGGAAAACTAGCCATGTCTCAGTATCTGGAACAATTACGCTCAAACGTCCAGATTCATGGACGGCACAAATATTTTTGGACTGCCCTCGCCCTCCTTCGAAAACCCGGCACAGCCATAAGACGTTTCTCCAAACCCGAAAACGAAAGTGGAAACCTCCAAAGTATGTGTGTGTGTGTATATACAGTATATATATAAATATCATGTGTATACAACCTATATCCATCTCTCTGTGTCTGTACATATCCAGGTATATCTATTTATCTCTATCTCTATCTCTATATCTCTTCCTCTATATCTATCTCTATCTAAAGCGGAATGTTTGTATGTGTGTGGGTTTGTATGTATGTATGTATGTATGTATGTATGTGGCAGCGTTCTGATTGGCTCCCAGCCTCTACATTCTGACAAAATGATTGGTTGCCAGTGAGGGAGTATTTGCATAATGCCTCTATTGGCCAGCCAACACGAACATTCCGACACTCTAAACTGGCAGAGGAGGATAAGGCAAAGGCCTGAGGCAGTCGCCAACACGAACATTCCGACACTCTAAACTGCCAAAGGGGGTAAGGAAAAGGCCTGAGGCAGTCGCCAACACGAACATTCCGACACTCTAAACTGCCAGAGGCGGGAAAGGAAAAGGCCTGAGGCAGTTGCCAACACGAACTTTCCGACACTCTAAACTGCCAGAGGGGGTAAGGAAAAGGCCTGAGGCAGTCGCCAACACGAACTTTCCGACACTCTAAACTGCCAGAGGGGGTAAGGAAAAGGCCTGAGGCAGTCGCCAACACGAACATTCCGACACTCTAAACTACCAGAGGGGGTAAGGAAAAGGCCTGAGGCAGTTGCCAACACGAACTTTCCGACACTCTAAACTGCCAGAGGGGGGTAAGGAAAAGGCCTGAGGCAGTCGCCAACACGAACATTCCGACACTCTAAACTGCCAGAGGGGGTAAGGAAAAGGCCTGAGGCAGTTGCCAACACGAACATTCCGACACTCTAAACTGCCAGAGGGAGTAAGGAAAAGGCCTGAGGCAGTCAGGCATGGTGTGAGTTTCAGGCCAAAACACTTTGTGATCCCTTTGCGACCCCAAACAATGAGAGAACAAGACCAAACTTGGCATCCAGAACCCTCAAGACCCACTCTACATCCTGGTGCAGTTTGAGGGAGGATGGACCATGGATGACGGGACTTGCAGTACTTTAACTCACTTGCTTAGAGCACTCTGGCCCACACCATAGAAGGATCAGGACCACACTTGGCACACAGGTGCCCACTGGCCCACTTTACAACCTGGTGCGGTGTAGGGCAGGATGGGCCACAAATGATGGGATTTGCAGTACCTTCACCCGATTCATTTCCCACAGAACATTGAAGCCCCTACAAATCAGAGACCAGGCCCAAACTTGGCACACAGAGTACCCATGACCCACTCTACATCCTGGTGCAGGTTGGAGGAGGGCAGACCATGGCTGATGGGACTTGAAGTACCTTCACTCAGTTTCCGAGACCGCTGCAACCCTCATCCACTGACTGATCAAGACCAAACTTGGCACACAGAGCCCCCGTGACCCACACCACATCCTGCTTCAGTTTGGAAGACATTGGACCACAGATGATGGGACTTGAAGTACCTTCACTCACTTCCTGAGACCACTGCGAGCCAAATAAACAACTGATAAGGACCAACCTTGGCACACAATGCCTTTCTCAATTAACCCAATTGGAGGAACTCCTTTCCGTCCCGTTCTTGCTTGTTCCAAAACAGAGGGAAAGAGGAAGAAAGAAAAGGAGGTGGATAGGAAAAAGAGAGGGAAGGGGAAAAGAAAGGAGAGAAGAAAGGGAATGAAACAGGGAAGGAAGCGAAGAAAGAAAGAAATGGAACAGTGAAGGGAAGGAAGAGAAGAAAGGACTAAGGGGGAAGGGAGGGAATACGGGGGAATGAAACAAGGAAGGAAGAGAAGAAAGAAATGTAACTGAGGGGAAGGAAGAGAAGGAAAATAGGAATAAGAGGGAAAGAAGAGAAAAAGGAGGGAGAAATAGGGGGAGGAAGAGATTAAAGAGGGGAATGAAACAGGGAAGGAAGAAGAAAGGGAGGGAGGAAAGACTTGGAAAGAAGATAAGAGATGGGAAAGGTAGGAATAAGAGGAGGAAGATAATAAAGGGGGAATGAAACACGGAAAGAAGAGAAGAAAAAGAAAGGAAGAGGCATGAAACATGAAGAGAAGAGAAAGGGAGGAATGAAAGGGAAAGAAGAGAAGAAAGGAAGTTATGGGAAGGAAGAGAAGAAAGTGAGAAATGAAAGAGGGAAAGAAGAGAAGAAAGGAAGGAATAAGGGAAGGAAGAGAAGGGAGGAAGGAGAGGGAAATAAGAGATGAAAGAAAGTTAGGAATATGGGAAGGAAGAGAAGGAAGGAAGGAATCAGGAAAGGAAGAGAAGGGAAGGAAGGAAGGAAAGAGGAAAAGAGATGAAAGAAAGTTAGGAATAAGGGAAGGAAGATAATAAAGGGAGGGAGGAAAGAGTGGGAAGGAAGAGAAGAAAGAGAAAGGAAAGGTAGGAATAAGGGGAGGAAGATAATAAAGGGGGAATGAAACAGAGGAAAAGAAGAGAAGAAAAAGAAAGGAAGAGTGGCATGAAACAGGAAGAAAGAAGGTTAGGAATATGGGAAGAGAAGAAAGGGAGAAAGGGAAAAGGGAAAGAAGATAAGAAAGGAAGGAAGGAATCAGGGAAGAAAGAGAAGGGAGAAAGGAAAGAGGGAAAGAAGAGAAGAAAGGAAGGAAGGAATCAGGGAAGGAAGAGGGAGGGAGGAAAGAAAGAAAGAGGGAAAGAAGAGACGAAAGAAAGTTAGGAATATGGGAAGGAAGAGAAGAAAGGGAGAACGGAAAGAGGGAAAGAAGAGAAGAAAGGAAGGAAAGAATAAGAGAAGGAAGAGAAGGGAAGGAAGGAAAGAGAGGGAAATAAGAGACGAAAGAAAGTTAGGAATATGGGAAGGAAGAGAAGAAAGGGAGAACGGAAAGAGGGAAAGAAGAGAAGAAAGGAAGGAAGGAATAAGAGAAGGAGGAGAAGGGGAGGAAGGAAAGAGAGGGAAATAAGAGACGAAAGAAAGTTAGGAATATGGGAAGGAAGAGAAGAAAGGGAGAACGGAAAGAGGGAAAGTAGAGAAGAAAGGAAGGATCAGGGAAGGAAGAGGGAGGGAGGAAAGAAAGGGAAAGAAGAGACGAAAGAAAGTTAGGAATATGGGAAGGAAGAGAAGAAAGGGAGAACGGAAAGAGGGAAAGAAGAGAAGAAAGGAAGGAAAGAGTAAGAGAAGGAAGAGAAGGGAAGGAAGGAAAGAGAGAGAAATAAGAGACGAAAGAAAGTTAGGAATATGGGAAGGAAGAGAAGAAAGGGAGAACGGAAAGAGGGAAAGAAGAGAAGAAAGGAAGGAAGGAATCAGGGAAGGAAGAGGGAGGAAGGAAAGAAAGAAAGGGAAAGAAGAGACGAAAGAAAGTTAGGAATATGGGAAGGAAGAGAAGAAAGGGAGAACGGAAAGAGGGAAAGAAGAGAAGAAAGGAAGGAAAGAATAAGAGAAGGAAGAGAAGGGAAGGAAGGAAATAGAGGGAAATAAGATACGAAAGAAAGTTAGGAATATGGGAAGGAAGAGAAGAAAGGGAGAAAGGAAAGAGGGAAAGAAGAGAAGGAAGGAATCAGGGAAGGAAGGAAAGAGAGGGAAAGCAGAAGAGGGATTGGATTGGAAGGCCTCTAGGGCAGATAAGAAAAGCATGTTCCATGTTCTCTCTCTCTATTATTACGTTCCTTCTTTCTTTCTTCTTCCTGCGTATTTTTAGCGCCCTGTTCCCTTGCAAAAGAACAGAATCAAAAATCCTCCGCCAAAAGCAGAAATGGAGGCGGAGGAGCGAAAAGAGAGTGGCCATGGCAACCGACCTATATTTAATTTTGGAAGCAGCCAAACGCTTCTTCTTTTCTGATCCCTCTTTCTTTCTTTCTTTCTTTCGTTCTTTTCATCTCTTGCCTGTGAAGCTTATGTCCTTCTCTCCCTTTCTGGCCTGTAATGCTCCGAAAGAGTGGAAGCGCATATCGACACATGATGACGATTATTATGACTATTACAGTTATTACTGTATCATAAATATACTGTATATATATTTAGAATTAAAAATATTATTTTTATAATTACACGAGCTTGGGGACCCGGCGGTGCCCGGGTCATTTGAGAAGTATGTAGAGTGGGTCATGGGGGCTCTGTGTGCCAAGTTTGGTCTTGATCCATCATTATTGGGAGTTGCAGTGGTATCATGAAATTACTGAAGGTAGTGCAAGTCCCATCATTTGTGGTCCACCCTCCCCCAAAGTGTAGTAGGATGTAGATTGGGTCACTAGGGCTCTGTGTGCTAAGTTTGGTCTGTATTGGTGAATGGATGAGGGTGGCATTGTTTTTAGGAAGTGAGTGAAGGTACTTCAAGTCCCATCATCCGTGGTCCGTCTCACACAAAACAGCACCAGGATGTAGAGTGGGTCATGAGGGCTCTGTGTGCCAGGTTTGGTGTTGATCAGTCATTGGATTAGGTTTGTAGCAGGCTTGGAAAGTGAGGGAAGGTACTGCAAGTCCCATCATCCATGTTCTGGCCCCCCTCCAAAGTTCAGTAGTATGTAGAGTGGGTCACTGGGGCTCTGTGTGCCAAGTGTGGTCTTTCTCGGTGTTTGTTGGTGGCCGTAGTTGTCTGTGGGAACAGAGGGGTGTGAAAGTACTACAAATCACAGCATCGATTGTCAGTCCTCCCTAACCTCACCAGGACAAGAAGGCAGTCATGGGCGTTATGTGTGCCAAGTGTGGTCTCGATCAGTTATTGGATGAGGGTTGCAGCGGACTTGGGAAGTGAGTAGAGGTACTTCAAGTCCCATCATCCATAGTCCACCCTCCTCCGATCTGCACCAAGATGTAGAGTGGGTCATGAGCGCTGTGTGTGGCAGGTTTCGTGTTGATCAGTCATAGGATTAGGTTTGTAGCAGTCTTGGAAAGTGAGGGAAGGTACTACAAGTCCCATAATCCATGTTCTGGCCCCCTCCAAACTTCAGTAGTATGTAGAGTGGGTCACTGGGGCTCTGTGTGCCAAGTGTGGTCTTTATCAGTGTTTGTTGGGGGCCACAGTGGTCTGTGGGAACAGAGGGATGTGAAAGTACTACAAATCCCATCATCCATTGTCAGTCCTCCCCCAAACCTCACCTGGACGTGAAGGCAGTCATGGGCGTTATGTGTGCCAAGTGTGGTCTCGATCAGTAATTGGATGAGGGTCGCAGCGGACTTGGGAAGTGAGTAGAGGTACTTCATGTCCCATCATCCATAGTCCACCCTCCTCCGATCTGCACCAGGATGTAGAGTGGGTCATGGGGGTTGTGTGTGTTAAGTGTGGTCTGTGGGAACCAAAATGTTTGAAAGTACTACAAATCCCATAATCCATGGGTCATGTCCCCCGAACCGCACCAAGACGTAAAGGGGGTTAGGGGGGTTATGTGTACCAAGTTTGGTGCAGGTCCATCACCCGCGCTGGTCGCTGTGGCCTGTGAAAGTGGCTGCCACATATCCGCCCTTCTGCCCTCCGCATACACACATACATACAAACATTCCGCTTTATAAAGGTATACAGATATTTACAGTTATCTATTAGTATAAAGGAGGTCCCGTCATGGAACGACCGTCCTAGGCAGAGAAACCTTACAAGGCAGACACACCAAACTTGGCAACAAAAATAGGCCTCAGGCAAGGTAGGCTTATAGCAAAGAAACTTTCTCCCCCAAAACATAGAAGGCCCCCAAAACAACGATACAAAAAAAACTACATTTCCCAGCGTCCTTTGCAGCTGCCAACGAATCTCCCAGCCTCCACATTCTGACAACATGATTGGCTGCCAATGAGGGAGTATTTGCATAAGGCCTCTATTGGCCAGCCAACATGAACATTCCGACCCATAATAAACTGTCAGAGGAGGATAAGGCAAAGGCCTGAGGCACAAACACAAACATCCAATTCACTTCCCACAGAAAATTTAAACCCCTACAAACCACAGACCACGCCCAAAATTGACAGTAAGGCTTCATTAACTTGATTTCCCTGACTAGGCCTCAGTTAATGGGATGCTGTTTACGCTCTGAATTGACAGTAAGGCTTCATTCACTTGATTTTCCCGACTAGGCCTCAGATCATTGGACATTGTGTATGGCCTGAATTGACAGTAAGGCTTCATTCACTTGATTTTCCTGACTAGGCCTCAGTTAATGGGATGCTGTTTACGCTCTGAATTGACAGTAAGGCTTCATTCACTTGATTTTCCTGACTAGGCCTCAGCTCATGGGACATTGTGTATGGCCTGAATTGACAGTAAGGCTTCATTAACTTAATTTCCCTGACTAGGCCTCACTTAATGGAATGCTGTTTACTCTCTGAATTGACAGTAAGGCTTCATTAACTTGATTTTCCCGACTAGGCCTCAACTCATGGGACATTGTGTATGGCCTGAATTGACAGTAAGGCTTCATTAACTTGATTTTCCTGACTAGGCCTCAACTCATGGGACATTGTGTATGGCCTGAATTGACAGTAAGGCTTCATTAACTTGCTGTTCCTGACTAGGCCTCAGCTCATGGGACATTGTGTATGGCCTGAATTGACAGTAACCTACTTTGGCACACAGAGCCCCTATGACCCACGCTACAGTCTACTGCAGTTTGGAGGAGGGTGGACCATGGATGATGGGATTTGTAGTACTTTCAAACCCTTCATTCCCCACAGACCACTGTGGCCCAGAACCAAGACCGATAAAGACCCAACTTGGCACACAGCGCACCCATGACCCACACTCCATCCAACTGCAGTTTAGAGGAGGACACACCATGGATAATGGGATTTCAAGTGCCTCCACTCACTTCCAAAGTACCCCACCCACACAAGCATCAACCTCTACATCAACACAGCAGACGGAAAGACAAAAAACATTGCATATCCACAAGCTCTGCAGAACGACAGCAACACCACACACCGACAACTCCCCAGGACTCCAACATCCCACCCACCAGAACAACCCACAACGACACAGCCATGATCCCACCAAGACCATAACTAACATCAATTCCAACCCTTACATACTCAGACTTTCTCGCATCTCCTAAATAGGGCACAGCAACGCGTGCCGGGTACAGCTAGTAGTATATATATTACTAGCTTGGGGACCCGGCGGTGCCCGGGTTATTTGAGGAAGGCATTGTGTGCCAAGGTTGGTTCCTATTAGATGTTTATGTGGCTTGCAGTGGTCTCAGGAACTTAGTGAAGGTACTGCAAGTCCCATCGGCCGTGGTCCATCCCCCTCCAAACAGCACCAGGACGTAGCGTGGGTCATGGGGGCTGTGTGTGTCACATTTGGTCTTGATCATTCTTTGGATGAGGGTTGCGGCGGTCACGGATGGTGAGTGAAGGTACTTCAAGTCCCATCATCTGTGTTCCATCCTTCTTGAAACAGCACCAGGGTGTAGAGTGGGTCAAGGGGGCTCTGTGTGCTAATTTTGGTCTGTATTGGTCACTGGATGAGGGTCGCGTTGTGAAGTGGGCCATTGGGCCCCTGTGTGGCAAGTTTGGTCCTGATCTGTCACTGCTGTGGGCCGCAGTGTCTGACTGCCTGAGGCCTTTCCTTTTCCCTCTGAGTCACCTTAGAATGTTGGAATGTGGATGGCCAATCGGAGTTCTTTATGCAAATACCATTTCAGTGGCAACCAATCCCCTCTGTCTGGGGCCGTAGAATGTTGGAGTTCTGAGGCTGTACAATCAGAGTCCTTTATGCAATTAATCCCATAGTGGCAACCTATCGAAACGCTGTCGCATATTCCTTGGCACATTCACACCTCCCAGAAAATGAACATTCCACTTCCAACCAGAAAAAACTGTCATTTGGCTAACTCAAGCATTCAGTTGCATTCTGTTTTGCTGGCCAATCAGAGTCCTTTATGCAAATAGTTCCTCAGTGGCAACCAATGCCCTCTGTCTGGTGCCTTAAGAGTGTTGGAGTTCTGAGGCTGGCCAATCAGAGTCCACATATTCCTCCCTCTGCACCACCGCACCGCCGCAAACACTAACTTTTATTATATACATAGATAGATTATACATATTATATGTTATTATGTATATTTAAATATAATAATGATTTTACAGTTATATTTTTATACTTGTAAATAATAATAATAATAATAATGAGGACTACAAATCCCAGGCTTTCAAATAATAATAATAATAATAATAATAATGCCGGTCTGAGTCCCTCTACAGAGGTCGAGAAGATCGAGATACAAAAGTTTTAAATAATCTATTTTAAAATAAAAAATAACCTTATATGTTATTGTATTTTATTATTTAACCTATCTAATATTATTAAATATATTATTTTTATTATTACATTATAAAATCGAAAAAAATATAATTGTTTTATAATTATATATTTACAATTATAAAATTATTATATTTCATATCTTATTATATTATATTATTATAATTGTAGCTAATAATATTTTTATTTTTATTTTTAAATAAATAAATAAATAAATAATAATAGATAATAGTAATCCAGCTGCATGATTCAACTTCTTCCCATTGCTCGAATGGGCCTTTTGTGCCTTTTCCTCCTTCTGTTTCGAGGCAGAGATGTCTCCAAGCGGCGGCTGACCTCGCAGCCCGGCCGTGGCACGCGGCACTTTCCCTCTTTCAGAAGCAACACTGCCTTCCTGTGCCACGTCTCCATCCACGTCGTTCAACAATGACCTCACTGAATCCTCGGCTTGGTCGGGACCCCCAAGGGCCATCCTGTCCTACCCATAACAGATAGGTAGATTGGACCTATGGCTCGCGAGCCACGTCTGGCTCTTTTGATGATTGCATCTGGCTCTTCGATAGGGTTGCCCCACCAAATAATAATCCTGCCCAGCTCTACCAAACCCGGGCTTCTCCTCGAGCGGGGAGAGTCGCCGCGGCCAAGGCAGACCATGCATGCGCTCCGTCCATGGGCCAAGGGGAGTCTGATAGATAGGCTGATAGATAGATGGATAGATAGGAAGATAGATAGATAGACAGACAGACAGACAGGAAGATAAGTAGGTAGGTAGGCAGACAGATAGGTAGACAGACTAGATAGGTAGGTAGGTACTTACATAGGTAGATAGGCAGACAGACAGACAGACAGGAAGATAGGTAGTAGGTAGGCAGACAGATAGGTAGACAGACTAGATAGGTAGCTAGGTAGGCACTTACATAGGTAGATAGACAGACAGACAGGAAGATAGGTAGGTAGGCAGACAGATAGGAAGATAGACTGATAGATAGGTAGGTAGGTATGTAGGTGGGTAGGTAGATAGTCAGACAGACAGGAAGATAGGTCAGTAGGCAGGCAGAGAGATAGGAAGATAGACTGATAGGTAGGTAGGTATGTAGGTAGGTAGGTAGATAGTCAGACAGACAGGAAGATAGGTCAGTAGGCAGGCAGACAGATAGGAAGATAGACTGATATAGGTAGGTAGGTAGGTAGGTAGGTAGGTAGGTAGATAGTCAGACAGACAGGAAGATAGGTCAGTAGGCAGGCAGAGAGATAGGAAGATAGACTGATAGGTAGGTATGGTAGGTACTTAGGTAGACAGACAGACAGACAGGAAGATAGGTAGGTAGGCAGACAGATAGGAAGATAGACTGATAGGTAGGTAGGTATGTAGGTGGGTAGGTAGATAGATAAACAGACAGGAAGATAGGTCGGTAGGCAGGCAGACAGATAGGAAGATAGACTGGTAGATAGGTAGGTAGGTAGATAGATAGACAGACAGGAAGATAGGTAGGTAGGCAGAGAGATAGGAAGATAGACTGATAGGTAGGTAGGTATGTAGGTGGGTAGGTAGATAGATAGTCAGACAGACAGGAAGATAGGTCAGTAGGCAGGCAGAGAGATAGGAAGATAGACTGATAGGTAGGTAGGTAGGTGGGTAGGTAGATAGTCAGACAGGAAGGTAGGTAAGCAGACAGATAGGAAGATAGACTGATAAATAGGTAGGTAGGTATGTAGGTGGGTAGGTAGATAGATAGATAGACAGACAGGAAGATAGGTCGGTAGGCAGGCAGAAAGATAGGAAGATAGACTGGTAGATAGGTAGGTAGGTAGGTAGGTAGGTAGACAGACAGACAGGAAGATAGGTAGGTAGGCAGCAAATAGGAAGATAGACTGATAGGTAGGTAGGTATGTAGGTGGGTAGGTAGATAGACAGACAGACAGACAGGAAGATAGGTAGGTAGGTAAGCAAACAGGAAGATAGACTGATAGGTAGGTAGGTGGGTAGGTAGATAGATAGACAGGAAGATAGGTAGGTAGGCAGGCAGGAAAGATAGACTGATAAATAGGTAGGTAGGTAGGTATGTAGGTAGGTACTTAGGACAGACAGACAGGAAGATAGGTAGGTAGGCAGACAGATAGGAAGATAGACTGATAGGTAGGTAGGTAGGTAGGTAGATAGACAGGAAGATAGGTAGGTATGTAGGCAGACAGATAGGAAGATAGACTGGTAGGTAGGTAGGTAGACAGGAAGATAGGTAGATATGTAGGCAGACAGGAAAATAGACTAATAGGTAGGTAGATAGACTGATAGCTAGCTATGTAGGTAGATAGACAGACAGGAAGATAGGTAGGCAGGCAGACAGATAGGAAGATAGACTGCTATGTAGGTAGGTACGTGGGTAGGTAGGTAGATAGACAGACAGACAGGAAGAGGTAGGTAGGTAGGCAGACAGATAGGAAGATGGACTGCTATGTAGGTAGGTAGATAGACAGACAGGAAGATAGGTCAGTAGGTAGGCAGAGAGATAAGAAGATAGACTGATAGGTAAGTACGTAGGTAGGTAGGTAGTCAGGCAGACAGGAAGATAGGTAGGTAGGCAGGACAGATAAGAAGATAGACTGATAGGTAGGTAGGTAGGTAGGTAGGGAGATAGACAGGAAAATAAATAGACAGACTGATAGACAGACAGGGAGACTAGATGTGGAAGGGACGTCAAGGGCCACCCAGCCCAACCCCATTATTCCGCCGATCCTTCCTCAGAGATGGCCATCCAGCCTCCGCTCAAAAGCCTGTTGAGGGAGGAGGAGTCAGCGAAGGACGCCCAGGTACGCGCACCTTCCCTCGCCTCCGCCCTTGGAGTCTGGGCCTTAGAAATTGGAACATATATAGTATACCATATATCATCATCATCATCATTCATAGGAATCATAATTATGTGCCTTATTATTATTACTATCATTATTATTGCACTGTTATTATTCTGCATCTTCAGGATTGCTAATAATAACAATAATAACAATAATAATAATGTGCCTTCAGGTTTGTGTGTGTGTGTGTGTGTGTATATATATATATGTATAAATACATTATTATTTTATATAATAATATATAATATAATAAAACAATATAGTAATATATAATAAAGTATAATATATAATATAATAATATATAATATAATATGTAATATAATAATATATAATAAAGCATAATATATAATGTAATAATATATAATATAATAATATATAAAATAATAATATATAAAATAATAATATGTAACATAATAATATATAATAAAGTATAATATATAATGTTATAATATATAATATAATAATATATAATATAATAATATATAATATAATAATACAATATAGTAATATATAATAAAGTATAATATGTAATATAATAATAATACAAAATAATAATTGTAATATAATAATATATAATAAAGAATAATATATAATATAATACAAAATAATAATATATAATACAATAATATATAATAAAGTATAATATATAATATAATAATATGTAATATAATAATATATAATAAAGAATAATATATAATATAATACAAAATAATAATATATAATACAATAATATATAATAAAGTATAATATATAATATAATAATAATACAAAATAATAATATGTAATATAATAATATATAATAAAGAATAATATATAATATAATACAAAATAATAATATTTAATACAATAATATACTGTATAATAAAGTATAATATATAATATAATAATATAGTAAAGTATAATATATAATATAATAATACAAAATAATAATATGTAATATAATAATATATAATAAAGCATAATATATAATATAATAATACAAAATAATAATATATAATACAAGAATATATAATAAAATATAATATGTAATATAATAATACAGTAAAGTATAATATATAATATAATAATAATACAAAATAATATGTAATATAATAATATATAATAAAGTATAATATATAATATAATACAAAATAATAATATATAATACAAGAATATACTGTATAATAAAGTATAATATGTAATATAATAATATAGTAAAGTATAATATATAATATAATAATAATACAAAATAATAATATGTAATACAATAATATAGAATAAAATATAATATATAATGTAATAATATATAAGATAATAATATGTAATATAATAATATATAATAATAATAATACTTTAATATTTGTGAGTCGCCCTCCACCCGTGGTGCTCCGGGCGACTTACATCATTTAAAACCCTAAAACAACAATATACAGCAATTTAAAACAGATACATGTCTGAGGAAAGGCTCAGACATTCAGAGGTACCGATCAGGCCCCAAACGCTAGGCGGAAGAGCCAGGTCTTTAAGTCTGACCGGAATCTAGTTAGGGTCAGAGTGGCTCTGAGGGCAGGTGGCAGTGAGTTCCAGATCCTGGGGGCCGCCACGGAAAAGGCTCTCCGCTGGGTTTCCATCAGCCGAGCCCTCGCACCCCAGGGATGGTCATGCGATCGCCATTTATGGCACGTGCTGGCCTCACGCTGCGTTGGACCGCCAGCCGGTCACTCAGGTAGGCTGGCCCGATGTTGTGCCGAGCTTTAAAGGTGAGCACCAGAAGTTTGTGGAGCACTCTGAACTCTAGGGGCAGCCAGTGGAGATCTTTTAAAATAGGAGAAATGTGGTCCCTCACTGGTGACCCAGAGATGAGTCTGGCCGCTGCGTTGTGGATGAGTTTCAGCCTCTTGGTTGTGGAGAGGGGGAGGCCCACATATAGGGCGTTGCAATAATCAAGACGCGGGACAACGGTGGCATGTACCACGGTTCTCAGCGCCTCAGATGGTACGATCGATCTATAAAGCATAATATATACTAAAGTATAATATATAACATAATATATAATGTAATGTAATCACATGTGCTAATATTCTGCAGAACAGAACAGGACAGAATGAAGGCAGCTTGACTCCACCATGGAGTTGCCGGCTCCCAGAGCGGCCTCCCTCCATGACGCCCCGCCCATGAATGGAGAAGCAGCTGGTAGGTGACGCACTTCCTGTCCAGGCCGGAAGCAGGGCCCTGAGTGGGGTTGGTTTCCCTGGCAACGTGCTGCCGTTGACTGCTGGAGGAGCCAGGCCGAGGGGACGCTCCTGCCTCCCTCTGAGGTTGGTTGGTGGTATTCTCTGTGCTTGGAGGAGGAGGAGAAGTTTGGGAGGCTCAGGCAAGGCTTTGGAATAGAATAGTAATGGTAGTAGTAGTCTCTTGAGGCTGAGAGAGTGTGCTCCCCTCCAACAGGGCGCCCCAAATAATAATAATAATAATAAATAATATTAATAATAATATAAAACTATAAAATAATTGCAATGATAATAATATAAAATAATAATAATAATATAAAACAATATAAAATAATATTAATAATATAAAACTAAAATAATTGCAATAATAGTAATATAAAATAATATTAATAATAATATAAAACTATTAAAAATAATTGCAATAATATAAAATAATAATATAAACAATATAAAATAATATCAATAATAATATAAAACTAAAATAATTGCAATAATAATATAAAACAATATAAAATAATTGTAATAATATAAATATAAAATAATATTAATAATATAAAAATAAAATAATTGCAATAATATAAAATAATATTAATAATAATACAAAATAATATAAAATAATTGCAATAATAATAATATAAAATAATTGCAATAATAATATAAAAATATAAAATAATTGCAATAATAATATAAATAATAATATAAAACAATATAAAATAATTGCAATAATAATAATATAAAATAATATTAATAATAATGTAAAATAATATTAATAAAACTATAAAATAATTGCAATAATAATATAAAATATTAATAATAATATAAGCAATTCAAAATAATAATAATATAAAACAATATAAAATAATATGCAATAATAATATAAAATAATAATAATATAAAACAATATCAAATAATATTAATAATATAAAACTAAAATAATTGCAATAATAGTAATATAAAATAATATTAATAATAATATAAAACTATTAAATAATATTAATAATATAAAATAATATTAATAATAATATAAAAATATAAAATAATTGCAATAATATAAATAATAATATAAAACAATATAAAATAATTGCAATAATAATATAAAATAATATTAATAATAATGTAAAATAATATTAATAATAATATAAAATAATTGCAATAATCATATAAAATAATTGCAATAATCATATAAAAATTTCAATAACAATTATATTAAGTGGGTGATTAATACATTATTATTATTATTATTATGAATTCCTACCTCAAGCTGCAAGGAGAGTTTGCGTAATAAAATTATTATTATTATTCAGAAGTCCTGCCCTGATTAAGCAGGTGATTAATACATTATTATTATTATTATTATTATTATTATTATGAATTCCTACCTCAAGCTGCAAGGAGAGTTCGAGTAATAAAAATATTATTATTGGTCAGAATATTCAAGCCGCAGAGAAGCAGATGATGAATGCAATAATAATAATAATTATTATTATTGAAAGCAAGCAGGGCTCGTTTCCCTTGCGATTCCTCTTCCCGGATCTATTTGCCAAGCAAGGAGTGTGTTATGTACGGCGCAATGTGCCAGGCAACCAATAAGGGAGAAACTCCAAGGCAAGCACAGATAGGAAGCAAGCAGCGAGCAAACAAGAATCTAATCTCACCTTGAAGCATTTCTCAACCTTTAGAGGCCCCGCTTAATACATTTTCTGTGTTTTAGCATAAACTAGCTTGGGGACCCGGCGGTGCCCGGGTGTTTTGAGAAACATAGTAGTTGGTGTGTAGTAGTTATTTATGTGGCTCACAGTGGTGTCTGGAAGTTTGTGAAGGCACAGCGAGTCCAATCGTCCATGGTCTAACCTCCTCCAAACAACACCAGGACGTAGAGTGGGTCATGGAGGGTCTGTGTGCCAGGTTTGGCCTTGATCCACCATTATTGGGAGTGGCAGTGGTATCATGAAATTACTGAAGGTACTGCAATCCCATCACCCGTGGTCCACCCTCCTCCAAACAGCACCAGGAGTCAGAGTGGGCCATGGAGGGCCTGTCTGCCAAGTGTGGCCTTGATCCATCATTATTGGGAGTTGCAGTGGTATGAAATTACTGAAGGTACTGCAAGTCCCATCATCTGTGGTCCCCCCTCCCCCAAATTGCAGTAGGATGTAGATTGGGGGATGGGGGTTCTGTGTGCCAAGTTTGGTCTGTATTGGTGAAAGGATGAGGGTTGTATTGTTTTTAGGAAGTGAGTGAAGGTACTGCAAGTCCCATCATCCATGGTTTGTCCTCCTCTAAACTGCAGCAGGATGTAGAGTGGGTCATGAGGGCTGTGTGTGCCAGGTTTGGTGTTGCTCAGTCATTGGATTAGGTTTGTAGTAGTCTTGGAAAGTGAGGGAAAGTACTGCAAGTCCCATCATCCATGTTCTGCCCCCCTCCAAACTGCAGCAGGATGTAGAGTGGGTCATGAGGGCTCTATGTGCCAGGTTTGGTGTTGATCAGTGATTGGATTAGGTTTGCAGCAGTCTAGGAAAGTGAGGGAAGGTACTGCAAGTCCCATCATCCATGGTCTGACCTACTGTAAACTGCAGTAGGATGTAGAGTGGGTCTCTGGGCTTTGTGTGCCAAGTGTGGTTTTCATAGGTGTTTGTTGGGGGCCGCAGTGGTCTGTGATAATAGAGGGGTGTGAAAGTACAACAAATCCCATTGTCCATTGGCAGCCCCCGAGCCTCACCAGGATGTGAAGGGAATAATGGAGGTTATATATGCCAAGTTTGGTCTCGATCAGTAATTGGATGAGGGTTGCAGCGGACTTGGGAAGTGAGTAGAGGTACTTCAAGTCCTATCATCCATGGTCCACCCTCCTCCGAACTGCACCAGGACGTAGAGTGGGTCATGGGGGCTGTGTGTGCCAAGTGTGGTCTGTATTGGTCCTTTTAGGTGGCCACAGTCATCTGTGGGAACCAAAGTGTTGGAATGTACTACAAATCCCATAATCCGTGGTGTATGTCCCCCAAACCGTACCAGGATGTAAAGGGGGTCAGGGGGTTATGTGTACCAAATTTGGTGCAGGTCCATCACCTGTGCTGGTTGCTGTGGCCTGTGAAAGTGGCAGCCAATCAAAACGCTACCACATACATACCCACATACCCACAAACACACATACAAACAAACATTCCGCTTTATTATATATAGAGATATAGAGATTGTTTTGTGATCATGTTTTATGCTTATGTTGTGAACCACCGTGAGCCTATCGGGAAGGGTGGTATACACGTTGAAATAATAAACAAATAGTGAATAAACATGGAGGCCTTCCTTTCGCGCCTTGTCCTTGCAGGGTCCCTGAGAAGGCGATGGCGGCCACCTTGCAGCTCTCCGAAAAGAAGCCCCCACCCCCTTTGGTGTTGTGAACCCGCCCCGCTCGCTGGCCATGCACGTGGCCCGGCCAAAGTCCGCCAAGGGCCGCACCCGACCACTCTTGACCTGCTCGTACGCCGCTTCCTCGCCCGAGCTGCCTTCCCCTCCGCCGGCAGCTGCGACCCACGCTGAAGAACCCCTCCGAGGTGGCCAGAGAGCGTCCACCCCCCAGGCGTTCCCCGTCAAGGTCCCCGACCTCCTGCAGCATGTGCCTCTGCGGACCTCCTCCTTGAACAAGTACCAAGTGTTGCCGTCCATCGGCAGGAAAGGCCTGAGGAACAGTGCGCCGGAAGGGAAGCCCGACCACAGGGCGGAGAAGAAGGGAGAGGATGCATTACGGATGCAAGGGAGTGGCGTGGAACGCGACGCCGAGGAAGAGCCGGAGGAGCCCGGCGAAGGGGAGCCCCGGCTTCTGCTGGCCGTCCGCTCCCCGTCAGGCCGGCGCTTCGAGCGGCACTTCCGTCCCAGCGACAGCCTGCAAACCGTCCTGGCGGTGGCCGCGCGGAGGAACTCGTCCACGTACCACAGCCGCAGCTACAGCCTGGGGACGGCGGAGGTGCCCCGGAGGACCTTCTCGGACCTCTCCCGCTCGCTGGAGGAGTGCGGCATTCCCCACAAGTCGGTGCTGTGCATCCTGCGGCGGGAAGAGCCCTGAGTGAAATGCAGCCGGACACTACAACACAATAGCTCACTGTAAGTCAATGGGTACAACACAATGCGATGTCCCAAATAGTAAGAGTCCCTCTCTCGTTTCGACCTCCCCAGGGGTCTTTATCAAGGCCTTCCGTCACACAAATGATAAACAAATCTGAGTTTCGTCCTTTCATATAAATCAAGAGCATTCAAAACTCGAAATCGAGCCTCCATATATATGGGATCTGTGATGTAAACATAAATACAAACATGATATAAGTATGATACAGAATAAGATGTATACACATGTATACAGCATTTAATAATGCCCAATAAGCAACATTTGAACAATATCATATGATATAATTATACATACCGAGTTCATATAATAGGGTAAGTATCCCAAGTGAGTATCGAGCGGCAAATGCGAAAAGTGCATTGCTCGTAGGAGTGAAATACCGTCAAGCCGGCAAGGAGGCCCGGTGTGGAAACAGGTGTGTAAATGATTTAAAGCAAAAGGTCTCCAATACCTAATTTCTCGTTTAGACCGCTAGGGGTCTCTGTACGCCATTCATTTATCCAGAAAACTTCAGCCTTCCTCAATAGAGAGTTAATATTACTATGTGGAGGGGCCCGTATTTTTTGTATGCCGAAGAATCGAATCGTGTTAGGTTCCATGTGCCATACGTTTGTAATGGAGGTATAATGGGGTATCTTCCGAAGATCTTCGAATTTGGGAACGATGCTCCGAAACCCGGGTCTTCAGGAGTCTACACGTTACACCTACGTAAACCAAGGAGCATGGGCATTGTAATCCATAGACTAGGGAGTCCCAATTGCAGCTAAATGCCTCTCTAAATTGATGTTTATAACTAATGCCAGGGGTGGTCAGTTCTTTGTCTGTGAGAGCAAACTCACACTGAGCACAGTGTCCACATTTATGGGGGGGGTTTGGAAAGAATGCTTCTGGGTGGTATATCTCTCAACTATTTCTGTGACTTTATTCCACTGATTCATCAGCTGTTTGGTTTGGAGTATCTATTGCAACTTCCCCGGTGATTTCATAGTATCAAAATTGTATTCTCATATTATTTAGAAAGAAGTGTTCTACAAAACACAATATTATGAAAATCACTCCAATATATAATCACACATTGTATATCACACATATTATATATCACACAGCAGTGAGATATATGCAAGATAGACACATGTAGCCCAAAACTATACGTTGGGCATAGTAAAAGGTCCACATAAATCCTTAAGACAGTTTGGAGTCAGTTCACTCACGAACAGAAGACCAAGTCCTTGGGGGAGCCAAAAAAGATGGGAGAGCTGGCACGCCGCCGCTCAAACTTCGAACCGCTCCTCACTAGGATTGTAGTCCATTAACATCAATAAAGGTCTTGACGGGGGGGGGGGGGGGGTATTTGCGTTTCCGCACTACAATGACATCACTGAAGCAAAAGTCCTCCTGGGCTGAAAGCAGCCTCCCCCCCCCCCAAATATGTCTTCCAATATATCTCTGGATTCCCTGGTTGGTATATTTGTATACACACTTTACAGAAGAAAATAGGGGTTAACACATAAATAAGGGAGAGAAACATAAGGTCAACACACTATAGAGGCAGTTGTCCGCCAACAGAGGGGTGCGACTTCCCACTCCCAGAGCACGGCCCGAAAGGGGCTGGGGTGGGCGTCACATAGGGGTTTTTTGGCGCTGGGGGTTCATCACTTGCTCTAATCGCCGGAAGCGAACAGTTCGTGCCAGGGGAAGTGATGGTATCCGCTTCCCCGGCAGTGTTATAATTAAGTGGAAGGTCAGTCGCCCTAGGTGGAATCGGTGTTACATCACCCTTTGTGGGTTCAACCAGGCCACCCCTTGGTCTCCTCTGGAAGTTGGACGAAGTGGCCGACCTTGAGGAGATATATTCAGCTCCCCAGAAGGTCCTGCGCCTATACTTCTTCCGCCTCTTTAGGGGTCTAGGTGGATTGAGAACATGGTCAGTCACTGCGGCCCGGGGATCAGCCGGTGAGCCAGTTCCAGCCGCCTCCATCCCTCTCTCAAAGGACGGGCCACTCAGCTCAGAAGTCGAATTAAGAAGGGACAGGCAGGGAGCTGGGGGGGACACGCTGACTCCTCCTCCAACCACGCCTCCGGCCCCTCCTCCAGCAGAGCCTTCGCTCACCTGGAGAGCCAGGTGGAGCCGCCTTCTGTACAGGGTCGAAGGGAGGAGGCGATGGAGGTGGGGATCCGTCCACCATTACGGCATCTCTGGGGGCTAGCACCATCATTATCAAGTTCGGCCCGAATCCCCTAAGTTGGGCGCAGGCCCGCCTGGCGCCGTGGGCGCTCCCCCGGGGCCCTCGCAAGGACCTCCGAGATGTCCACGGCTCCGGTTGCGTCCTCAGTGTTCTCGAAGGATGGCACTCGGGAACATCGGATGCCATAAAGGGACCAAGGGCAGCTCCCCATCCCTGCAAAGGGACAGTTGTTGCCAAGCGCACACTGCACCCCCTCCGAAGGTGTTGGGGTACCAGGATTAGTCAGAGTTGTTCTTTGGCATGCAATCCCAAGATCAGAGTGAGGCTGTGGCAAGGAGTCTAAATATTTGCAGATGGGTTCCAATAAACTGCCATTGGCAGAAATAATGGGTCTACCGGGGGGGTGGCCTACGAGATTTATGTATCTTTGGAATATGATAGAGGGGGGGGGCGCGCGGGGAAGAGTTGAATTTAGAATCGGAAACCTCCGCATGGTGAATATTCTGGAGTATCTTGGTTGGATCTTGAGGGAGGGGTTGGTAAAAACGGGTATTGTTTAGTTGCGAATACGCCTCAGTGACGTAATCTATTTTATTAAGGCATACCGTGGCTCCTCCCTTGTCTGCTTTACGAAATATGATATCAGAATAATCACCTAGGTGTTCTAATATAACCCTCTCCTCACTATTTAAATTGGAAAACTTGGTCTCGTTGTTTTGATACCTTTGGCTATATATTATTTATTCTTTTGCGTCGCAGGTTTGCCCAGCCCTCTTACTATTTGGGACGTAGCATTGTGTTGTACCCATTGAAATGCAACCGGAGCCAGCAGCTTTGCCTTCCTCTCCTCCCCCTCCTTTGGCCCATTGCCTTCGCGTTTGTGCCCTTTCCCCAAGCCCTCATCTCCCCGAACATTGCCTGCCTTGTCTCTCGGAGGGGAGGGTTGATTGTCAAAGGCTTCCATGGCTGGGTTGCGGTGAGTTTTCTGGGCTGTCTGGCCATGTTCCAGAAGTATTCCCCCCTGACGTTTCGCCCACATCTATGGCAGGCATCCCCACAGGTCGGGAGGTCTCTTTTCCCGAACGCCTTATCTAACGTTGCAGCTTCTGGCTCCTCTGAAAACGCGGTTTATATATCTGTTGAGCGATGTCTAGGGTGGGAGAAAGTTGGAGGTCGGTGTGAACGTAGCAATTGACCAATGTTTCAATTATTCATACACACACACACACAAGGGTTGTTGATGAGGGAAAAAAATCAGGCTTCAGCAAGGGAGTGTTTGTGCCTTTGTAAATAAACGCGCCACCGCTTTGTGAATTTATAAATAATTTTTGAAATTACAGTATGTTTAGTTACTATTATTTGTGCTGTTTTAAGACTCCAATAAAAGCAATCTGGGCGTGCCGTTGTTTTTAAGTGTGCTGCAGAAAAACCGGTCCTTGCCCCAATCTGTGTGTTTTGTTTGGCTTACCTGCATTTAGGGCAGGGGTCGGGAACCTATGGCTCGCGAGCCGTACGTGGCTCTTTCGAGGGTTCCATCTGGCTCTCCGCCTGTCCCTCACATGCCCGCTCTCAGCTGCTCCCCGCGGGCCTGCCACACGCTCTCCATTTTCGCCTCAAATTCTGCCTCTTGCCCAGACCTTCCTGTGTTGTCAGGGGGAGGGACTCGGCCTGCTTCCTGCGCTTGCCAGGGCCACACCAATTCACCCCCCTCCCCGTGGGCCTGCCACACATCTCCGGCCACATTTTGGAGCGCGAGAGCACTCACGCAAGAGGGGTGCAAGAGAAAGAGAGCGCGAGAGAGCGAAAGAGGGGTCGCAAGAGAGGGAGAAGAGAGAGCGCGAGGAGCGGCGCAAGAGAGAGGGGGAGCGAGGGCACGCTGCGAGAGGTGGGAGCAGAGGGGGGCGCTGAGAGGGGTGCAAGAGGGGAGCAAGAGAGGGAGCGCAAGAGTGCGTGCGAGGGAGAGGGGGCGCAAGAGGGGGGGGCAAGAGGGGGCAAGAGAGCACGCGAGAGAGCACACTCACGCAACAGGGTGCAAGAGAGAAGCGAGAGGGAGCGCAAGAGAGAGTGCGCACAAGAGGGGGCGAGAGCACACTCACGCAAGAGGGGTCGCGAGAGAGGGGAGCGAGAGCGGAGCGAGGGAGCGCGAGAGAGTGCGCACAAGAGGGCACAAGAGAGGGGGGAGCAAGAGGGGGCGAGAGAGTACGCAAGAGAGCACACTCACGCAAGAGGGGGCACGAGAGGGGAGCGAGAGAGGGAGTGCGCACAAGAGGGGGCGCAAGAGGGGACGAGAGCACACTCACGCAAGAGGGGGCGCGAGAGAGAGGGCGAGAGGGGGCACGAGAGAGCGAGGGTGCGCAAGGGTGCGCAAGAGAGAGCTGCTCCCGAAGGCAGGAGAGCCAGACCCTGGGGACGGAGCAGAGACTTTGCCGGGAGAAGGAGCGAGGAGGGGCCTGAGAAAGGGGGAAAGAGGGGCGCGGACCAGGGTTTTTTTTTGGTCCGTGATCTGTGCCCCTCCTCAGCTTGCGTCCCTAGGCCACGGCCTCATTGGCCTTATGGGTAATCCGGGCCTGCCGGAAAGCTGGAATGTCAAATTGCCTCTGTGTATGCATGTTGTATGTCTAATTGGCATTGAATGGTCGCCATGTATATGTGCATTGTAATCCACCCCGAGTCCCCTGTGGGCCGAGAAGGGCGGAATATAAATACAGTCAATAAATAAATAATAAATTTTATTTATTTTTTATTTATTTATTTATTGGACGTCTACTAGGCATGAGAAAAAAGTTATGAAAATGAAAAGAAATCGGAAGGGATTCGTATGTAATGGGACTTTCAAGTTTATACGGATCGCAAGGCCAATCCCGGAGTGGACTTTCTTTTCCGCACCCCTGGGCCCAAAATTTCGTTAGATTATTAAATATTTCGGATGCCCCCCCCAACAGTAAAATTTCCCCTCCAAAATAGCTTTGCAGACATAACTCACAGTCAAATCGGGGCCTTTCCATGCTTGAAGCCTAATTAGAGTGAAAGGCCTCCTCCAGGAAGTGAAAAAGGAGCCGGAAACGATAGAGAGATCCAGATCGGGACTCCTAGAGGGGCTGGAAGACTAAGGAAAAAGCGATTTAAACACCCAGGAAGGGGGTTTAGATAGGACAGAGTAGAAGGACATAAGAACTACTGAGAGAAGGGCAGCAGGAGTGAAAAGAGCACGGAGAGGAGAAGGAAGAGTTCAGAATCAAGAAAAGCCATAGAGTTCGAACGGAGGTCCTAGACTGCTATGGTAAAACTGAATGGGAAAAAGCTGGAGTGAAGAGAACTCTAGCAAGGCCTGCACCAGAGGTATTTAATAATATTAATAATAATATATTAATGCATTATATCTCCATGCAAGGACACCAAGCGAAATGTGTCCCCGTGATTTGCCTGTGCTTAAAACAGTATCAGTCCTGTTTCCTGCTTTGCCTACTTTAGAACTACTAACGAATTTCGTTAGTAATTAAGTTACATTTTAGAAATTTTGGAAATTTTTTTTGTAAGTCTTTTACTAATCAAAAATCCCCCATTAGATTTTCGATTCCCTATTTTGGGGTTCAAAACCATGCCTAACGTCTACACCGCCACTCCCGGCAGCTCGGGTCAGTTTACAGAAAGCTTTCTGTAAAACAATACCTTGCCCTCCAGGTGTTTAGTACTACAACTTCCCCCAATCCTAGTAGCCTCCCTCTGTTCCCTCCCTCTACTGTGTGTTCTTCCTTTCCTTCCTTCCCCCTTTATTTTTTCTCTAATTTCTTCCTTCTCTACCTCTTTACTTCCTTTATTGCTTCCATCCTTCCTTCTGTCTTTGCTTCCCTCCCTTACCTCCTCCCTAAACTGCCAGAGGGAGGTGGCGTGTGGGATCATGGGAGTTGTAGTCCATGGGTTTTTTTTGGATTTGTGGCCGTTGATTCTTTTTTGGGTTTTTTTGTGTGTGTGGTATGCATACCTCGTAGGGTTTTCTGGGTATGTGGGCTGTTTTTGTGTGTCTGCCTTGTGTGGTTTCTTTGTCTATAAGACAGGAACCACCACATGAAGGATTATATATGTATAGATCAGGGCTGTCCTACGGGCCCAAGGGCCGGAATTCCGGTCACTGATCACCTGGGGGGCCAAAGGGTCTGCCTCCACCCCCGCCCCTCCCCCAGCTCCGCCCCCTCCCCGGCTCCAATTTACTTACAATTGACCTTGAGTTGTGGAGTTGTAGTTCACCTCCATCCAGAGAGCACTGTGGACTCAAATAATGATGGATCTGGACCAAACTTGGCATGAATACTCAATATGCCCAAATGGGAACACTGGTGGGTTTGGGGGAATGTTTCCTAATACCTTTGAGTTATTTGAGTCCACACTCAAATTGGGACACACCAAAAAAAACCCAAACACCTCAATGCCGTCGCAGGGCTTGGTGGGGCCTCCTTTCCCAGAGGCGGGGGGAGGAGGCCCAAAGAGCTCCCTCCCTCCCTGAAGGGAAAACAAGCCGCGGGGGCAGGCGCAAAGGAAGCCACGTTGCGCCCTGCACGCAGGAGAAGGCAGCACAACAAGGGAGGGGGCGCGGAGGAGGGGAAGGAAGCGTCGCCAAGGAAACCGCTGCTGAGGGACCCCTCCCCCCCCACTCACCCACCGTCCCGCTTTCACTCGAGCCAGGCCCTTCCTTACCCATACTGCGGGAGCCCCGCCACAGGGCCGAAGCGCCAACGCCGCCGTCCCCGAAGAGGCCCGCTGGAGCCGAGGCCAAGCTCAGGCCAGGCGCGGCAGCTCTCCCATCCACGGGGCGGGAAGTGAGGGTCCTCCACAGGAAGAAGGCGGAGCCAGGAGGGGCTTTCCCTGCCTCACTCCTCTCCTCCCTCTCTCTGAGGGAATGGGGGCTGGCCTGGAAGCAGCCACGAGGGAGGAGGAGGCGCATGCCCAGGCCGGCTGCAAATCCCGTGGGACCCGAGATTTCGGCAGCTATTGTGAGACTACACAGCCACAGACCTCCCTTGAAATCTGTGGCTGGCGTAGTCTCGCGATGCTTGCACTACGCCTGTGAGACTACTTCTTTCTCTCCGAGAGTGGCGGATGCTCTCGGTCCCACCGAAAACGGATCGAAGAACGTGTTCATTCGCGACCGACGGGGCTCCCCACGACTGCCCCGTTCCGAAAGAAAGGCAACCGAGACTCCCTGGATCGTTCAGTCTTGATGTGGCCTTTATTCCAGTCTCCAAAGCACTCGCCCCCCTCTCCTCCAAACAGAATAAAAACGGGGTCCCGTTCCCCGTGCAAACACGCGAACCCCCCCCCCCCGGAACGGAGCACCGTCCTAAGAGGCTACACAGCAAACGCCCTAAAATGTACGCACTTTTATTGTAAAAGAGGGAACTCTCCGCTGTTTTGCTCGTGAGGGAATCGTGACGGGATCGGCCTTGCTCGTGACGACTCTCGAATCGGCCTTTCGAGAGACGTTCGCGGCCTCGCCGTTTGGCAAAAAAATCCCTCTAGAATCAGTGTCGTCGTTTTTTGCCGAGATTCCCAAGGCAGCAAAGGGAGCGTAAAGTATTTTTTTAAAATTCTGGGCGGAAAATAACACGATGTCAGGCCCTTCTTGCGTATCTAGAACAGACGATCCGGTTAGACGTCCCATGTCTTGAATCCTCGATGGTTGAGAAAATCGCATTGGTTCCATGAGTCGGCTCAAGTTGGGGGCAGGATTCAGGGGGAGAGTTGAAAGGGACGGACCAGGAAAACTGCGATGGGTCTCGAGAGAACGCAACTGATCTCGAAACAAGGGGGACAAAAGGAGGTGGAGTGTCCCCCGCAATCCAAGGATCGTTTTGGTCGACGACGCCCTTCTTCCTCTCCTTTTCGGTCGCCCTTTAACCTTGACCGACTCCTGGGATTTGCCGTTCTCTTTGGAAAGGGAATCCTGGGCCGCTCACCAATCAGGCCCGGATTACCCATAGGGCCAACAAGGCCATGGCCTAGGGGCGCGAGCCGAGGAGGGCGCAGATCACGCCCCCCCCCCAATAATTAAAAAATATTATAAAATCGTGCCGCGATTGGCTCCTGCCGCCTGGTACTCAAAAGGAAGCAAGACGGGAGGGAGGAAGGGGGGGCTTCCCTCCTTGGCGCCCTGCAGACAATACAGCCGGGAGTCAGCCCCCACGTGACCCAGAAGAGGGCGCACCACGTGACCAGGGCTCCACAGCAGTAGCAGCATGAGGAGGAAGAGGAGGAGCATGCCCCGCGGCTGAGAAGCTGGCGTCGCGGCCACATCCCGGCAGCCGCCGCGGCCTCGAAAGCGGCTCTGCGGCCTCGCGCTGGGTGCGTGTTGGGCAGCGGCTGCAGAGAGTCAGGGCCTTCCTCCGCCTCAGGAGCAAGCCCGGTTTACCCGTAAGGCCACCCTAGACCAAGGCCTAGGGCGGCAGCTTTGGGAAGGCAGCGGATCTGGACCCCCCAAATTGAAAAAATAATTTTTTTCATCCGATTCTCAGACGCTTGCTTCTGCGCCTGCACACTGAGGAGCAAGGCAGAAGGAGCCGGGGGAAGTCCCGCCGCCCCTAGGGCGTCTGACGGGGCTTCCCCCGCTGCCGCCTCGCTCTCGAGCAAGGTGGCGGGGGAAGCCACGTCAGTCGCCCTAGGGGCAGGACTTCCCCCGGCTCCTTTTCCTTCACGCCGGGCAGGCTCCGCCCGTCCTCCCTTCAGTGAAGGGAGGAGTGGCGCCCGCCCCGCGTGAGGGTGAAGGAGCCGGGGGGAAGCCCGCCGCCCCTAGGGCAACTGACGTGGCTTCTCCCGCTGCCACCTCGCTTGCGAGCGAGCGAGGAAGCCACGACTAGGGGCAGGACTTCCCTGGCTCCTTTTCCCTCGCGCCAGCCACGTCAGTCGCCCTAGGGGCAGGACTTCCCTGGCTCCTTTTCCCTCGCGCCAGCTCCGTCCCCTGCAAGTGGCCCCACCCCCGCAAGAGGCCCCGCCCCCGAGGGCGGCATTTAGAGAGTGTGGCCTAGGGCGCCACAAATGATTAATCCGGGCCTGCTCAGGAGCCAATCGCGACCAGCATGGGATGAAGGAAGAGGCCTCCTCCGAGGAAAACTCTCCGAGGAGGCCTCTTCCTTCAGTCCATGCTGGTCGCGATTGGCTCCTGAGGCAGAGGAAGGCCCTGACTCTCTGCAGCCGCTGCCCTCCGCGCACCCAGCGCGAGGTCGCAGAGACGCCTTCAAGGCCATGGGGGCTGCTGGGATGAGGCGGCGGCACCAGCCTCTCAGCCGCGGGGCATGCTGGGACCTGTAGTCCTTTGGAATCAGCCCTTCCTTCAGCCCATGCTGGTCACGATTGGCTCCTGAGGCAGAGGAAGGCCCCGACTCTCTGCACACAGCACGAGGCCGCAGAGCCGCCTTCGAGGCCACGGGGGCTGCCGGGATGCGGCGGCGGCGCCAGCCTCTCAGCCGCGGGGCATGCTGGGACCTGTAGTTCTTTGGGATCGCCGGGCGCGCGTAGGAGCCTCAGCGGTGAGTGGATGGATGTCGGGGGAGAAGAGGAGGAAGCGCTGAGGGGGCGCGGGGGGGCGGGATGAGGATAGGGCTCTCTAATGTGGCGGCGTGAGGCGGGGGCATAATTCCAAACTGTGGCCTAGGGTGCCAAAAGGTGTTGATCTGGGCCTGTCGCCAACCACAAAAGCCAGAAGCGGTTCGGACCAGGGTTTCGTTCCTTGGCCTAAGAGTCAAGGAAGGAAAGCCATTAAAAGGAACAATATCGTAGTAATAATAAAAATAATAATAATGCATGATTCCAGCCTCTGCTTTTCCCTCTTTTGGGGCAATTATTGTTATCGGGGTCTGAAGTTGGGACTCTTGGGGAGAAAACAGCAGTTACATAATCCTTAAAACGGGGGAATCTCGCCGTTCTCTCTTCCGTTTGCGTGAGAACGAGACTGTCGGATCCGTTCGTCCCTCGTAACGGAGGCTTTGGTCTCCTTTGTTATGGGTCGCAACGAGGACAGTAAAAGTGGACAGTCCATTGAAATAGTCTGGGGGGAAATTAAAAATATCCATCCAATAATGTTCCTTTAAAGGGGGGGTTACGCTTCAAGAGTCAATTGATTGTTCGTCCGTCGTTTCGAGTCCTGTCCTTGCAAAACTATATCTCCTTTCAGCCAGGGTGAGCTCTGACCTTTGAAAGAAAAAGGGTTGCGCTGATATAAATGCATATTATATATGTATTTCCTTGTGTTCGGAGCTTTCGGCGCCCTCGAAGACGTGGTACAAGGAGTGCGCGTCGTTCCGAAATCGATACTCGTTTTTGGCATCTTCCCCTCGGGGAAAAAAATATATCGCTGTTAAGGCTAAACTGCGAAGGAAAGAAGTTGCCGAAAACGTCGAAAGCTTTGCACTTCCTTGGAAAATCTTGGAAAATCCAAATCCAATGTGTGTTGTTTTGTGTTGAATTCCGACGCAATTCCCGTGTGACGAAAGCCGTCCCCCTTTTTTTGGCCTGCGGATGGGCGCCGGACCCGGTGGGACGTTTCCCGCCACCGAAGAGGACAACGGAGGCCTCAGTTGGCGATTTTCTCAATCTCGTCCAAATCGTCGGCATCGAGTTTGTGAATCTTCTTATCTGTGCGAAAACAGAAAAGAGATAGGATTGGAAGGAAGTGTGGATTCCGGAGGAGCCGTTGTCGGGAGGACCGGACACAGCTAGTTAGTAGCCATTGGTATTCCACTGCCTGCCTGCAAGTCCAATTTGGTACAGGACAAGGTAAATAAAACTACTCCTCAAAGCACAAAATGACTGAGTCAAAGCAACAGATATTCAAGAAATCTATTATATAAAGGAGGGCAGAGACAGAGAAACCTGCCAAGGCAGAGACACCAAACTTGCCAACACAAATAGGCCTCAGGCAAGGAAGGTTTTTAGCAAAGAAACTTTTCCCCCCAAAACCTAGAAGGCCCCCAAAACAACGATTAAAAAAACTACATTTCCCAGCATCCTCTGCGGCAGCCAGTGAAACCCATTGGCCAACATCGGCCCACACAAAATGCAGGGAGGCTGAGTAACTATAGTAACCCTGGCCAAAGCCAGCCAAGGCTAGGATAGAATGCTGAGTGATTTGAATTTAGTCAGTTGGTGTTTGAGGGTTAAACTGTCAAGGCCAAGATCTAGGAGGGAGACAAATAGGGCACCAGGGACACAGGCACCACTGGCAAACACATACCCCCAGAATAACACAAACTTGCAAAACCCACAAAAAAACCCCGCAACACCCCACCTCCCCAAAAACACAACAAACACACTGGCAAAAGCAACACCCCCTCCACATCACAACCAGCACACAGCCAGACGAAGACTACTATGTCACCACAACACACACAAAAAACACCCCACAAATACCTGACAACTTCCCCAACACAAAACCCAGGACTGCACTCACTACTCACCACCACACACACCTCCAAATAAACACACTTCCCATGCACAATACTCCAGCAATTCCTACCCACACAACACAACACAACTTCCTATCACAACCCATCCCCCCAACCTTACGGGACCCCGCACACACAACACCTACCACCACCACAAACAAAAACCAACTCCACCTACTGTATACTCCAACCACAACACAACACAACACTGCACTGATACTCTACAAACACACACAAACACCCAAAACACCCCACCCACACAAGCATTCCACAACATACTACCACCCACAATGCCACCACACACCCACTAACTCACCAAAAAAGTAATACCTACACACAACACAATACGCACATAACACAACCTTGCGTCTACTGCTCAACCCATTTGTATGCCACCGGTTCCGCGGATTACAAACAGCTCAAGGGACTACTACGCGGACTCTCACTGACTCTAAACCACAACCCTTGGTTATTTACCACTAGGATGGACATTGCGTGAGTAAGCATTAATAACTTTTATGTTGCATATCATTATCATACTGTAAATGATTTATGTCAGGGCTGCCCAGGAAGTTGATCGCGATCGACCAGTTGATCCCGGTACCGAAGGAGGTCGATCCCAGCCGGATGGGGCGCTTCTCAGAGGGGGGCGGAGCCAAGCCCCACTCCCTCCCCCGGCTTCGGCACTCCCAGCAGCTTCTCCAGGCTTGAGGAGGGCAGGGCCAAGCCAACTTTGTGCTAGCTATGCCACCTCTGGCTTGGCATTGCCATCCGTAAGCCTGGAGAAGCTGTTGGGAGCTCCAAAGCCAGAGGGGAGGGGCGGGGCTTGGTGCAGCCTGGCTCCGCCTCCCTCTGGCTTCCGCTCTACCAGCAGCTTCTCCAGGCTTGAGGATGGCAGTGCCAGTCTACTGTGAGAGCCATTTCTGGGCCAGGAAACCATTCAAAAGGCCAGGGGAATGAGAAAGAAGTGTTGGAACTGGTGGGGCCCATAGGTCATCTCTCCCAATGGCCTTTCGTGCAATTTACCACCTACCCCCCTACCCCCGAAGTATGTCACGGATAGTCAGAAGGGACTGCCAATGATAAGACCTGGGCGGGACCTTACTGAAATGCTCCTGGATCCTGTTGAGGATGTTCATGCTGTGCTTGCTGTCCACCATGTTGATGGCCAGACCCCGCTTGCCAAAGCGCCCCGTGCGGCCGATGCGGTGGAGGTACGTCTCATTGTCGGGGTTCCCATCCTTGTCCACTGGGAGGTCAAAGTTGATGACCACCGAGACCTGCTCCACATCAATCCCTGCAGGAGGAGGAGGAGGAGGAAAGGAGTTGAAGGTAGCTTCCCTCGCATCCTAGGCTTGGGAGGGACCCCCAGGGCCATCCAATCCAACCTCCTTCTTTCTACGCACAAATCAATGGCCACCCACAAAACACACACCACAATGACGCAGGAACCCAAAGGGTGGAGTAAGGATGGACTGAACCACATCTTAAACCAGGTTGGACTGAACCACGGCTTAAACCAGGTTGGACTGAACCACGACTTAAACCAGGTTGGATTGAACCACGACTTAAACCAGGTTGGATTGAACCACGGCTTAAACCAGGTTGGATTGAACCAGGATTTAAACCAGGTTGGATTTGAACCACGACTTAAACCAGGTTGGATTGAACCACATCTTAAACCAGGTTGGATTGAACCACATCTTAAACCAGGTTGGATTGAACCACGGCTTAAACCAGGTTGGATTGAACCAGGATTTAAACCAGGTTGGATTGAACCATGTCTTAAACCAGGTTGGACTGAACCACGACTTAAACCAGGTTGGATTGAACCACGACTTAAACCAGGTTGAATTGAACCACGGCTTAAACCAGGTTGGATTGAACCAGGATTTAAACCAGGTGGATTTGAACCACGATTTAAACCAGGTTGGATTGAACCATGGCTTAAACCAAGTTGGATTGAACCACAGCTTAAACCAGGTTGGATTGAACCACGGCTTAAACCAAGTTGGATTGAACCACGACTTAAACCAGGTTGGATTGAACCAAGACTTAAACCAGGATGGATTGAACCACGACTTAAACCAGGTTGGATTTGAACCAAGACTTAAACCAGGTTGGATTGAACCACGATTTAAACCAGGATGGATTGAACCACGTCTTTAACCAGGTAGGATTGAACAATTTAAACCAGGTTGGATTGGACCATGATTTAAACCAGGTTGGATTGAACCACGATTTAAACCAGGATGGATTGAACCACGTCTTTAACCAGGTAGGATTGAACGATTTAAACCAGGTTGGATTGGACCATGATTTAAACCAGGTTGGATTGAACGACTTAAACCAGGTTGAATTGAACCACGGCTTAAACCAGGTTGGATTGAACCACGTCTTTAACCAGGTAGGATTGAACGAGTTAATCCAGGTTGGATTGGACCATGATTTAAACAAGGTTGGATTGAACCACGATTTAAACCAGGATGGATTGAACCACGTCTTTAACCAGGTAGGATTGAACGATTTAAACCAGGTTGGATTTGAACCATGATTTAAACCAGGTTGGATTGAACCACATCTTAAACCAGGTTGGATTGAACCACAGTTTAAACCAGGTTGGATTGAACCAGGATTTAAACCAGGTTGGATTGAACCATGGCTTAAACCAGGTTGGATTGAACTACGGCTTAAACCAGGTTGGATTGAACCACGACTTAAACCAGGATGGATTGAACCACAATTTAAACCAGGTTGGATTTGAACCACGATTTAAACCAGGTTGGATTGGACCATGATTTAAACCCGGTTGGATTGAACCACATCTTAAACCAGGTTGGATTTGAACCTTGACTTAAACCAGGTTGGATTGAACCACATCTTAAACCAGGTTGGATTTGAACCACGATTTAAACCAGGTTGATTGGACCATGATTTAAACCAGGTTGATTGAACCACATCTTAAACCAGGTTGGATTTGAACCTTGACTTAAACCAGGTTGGATTGAACCACAATTTAAACCAGGTTGGATTTGAACCACGATTTAAACCAGGTTGGATTGGACCATGATTTAAACCAGGTTGGATTGAACCACATCTTAAACCAGGTTGGATTGAACCACATCTTAAACCAGGTTGGATTTGAACCATGATTTAAACCAGGTTGGATTGAACCACATCTTAAACCAGGTTGGATTTGAACCATGATTTAAACCAGGTTGGATTGAACCACAATTTAAACCAGGTTGGATTTGAACCACAATTTAAACCAGGTTGGATTTGAACCACGATTTAAACCAGGTTGGATTGGACCATGATTTAAACCAGGTTGGATTGAACCACATCTTAAACCAGGTTGGATTTGAACCTTGACTTAAACCAGGTTGGATTGAACCACAATTTAAACCAGGTTGGATTTGAACCACGATTTAAACCAGGTTGGATTGGACCATGATTTAAACCAGGTTGGATTGAACCACATCTTAAACCAGGTTGGATTTGAACCTTGACTTAAACCAGGTTGGATTGAACCACATCTTAAACCAGGTTGGATTTGAACCACGATTTAAACCAGGTTGGATTGACCATGATTTAAACCAGGTTGGATTGAACCACATCTTAAACCAGGTTGGATTTGAACCTTGATTTAAACCAGGTTGGATTGAACCACATCTTAAACCAGGTTGGATTGAACCACGATTTAAACCAGGATGAATTGAACCACGACTTAAACCAGGATGAATTTAGCCATGATTTAAACCAGGATGGATTGAACCTCGACTTAAACTAGGTTGGATTGAACCTCGATTTAAAACAGGTTGGATTGAACCATGATTTAAACCAGGATGGATTGAACCACGTCTTAAACCAGGTTGGATTGACAGTCTTACCTCTGGCACAGACGTTAGTAGTCACCAACACCTTCTCCTTGCCCTCCCGGAAGCGATCAATGACGGCGGCCCGCTGCTCCACCATCATCTCTCCGCTCAAGAGGGCCACTTGGTGCCCTTCCTTCGAGAGCTCCCCGGCCAACCAGCCGGCCGTTTTGCGTGTCTAAAAGGAGGAGGAGGGAAGGAAGAAAGGATGCTTTGTGGGGAAGGGAAACAAGGGCGGACACGCGACGGAACACCGCAGTACTTTCCACTCACATGGCAGAAGATCATGGCCTGGGCAATGGTGATGGCGCCATAGATGTTGCAAAGGGCGTGGAACTTCTCCTCCCGGCTGTTGCAGAGGACGTAGTACTGCTTGATGGTGTCCAGCGTCTCCTCCTCCCGCTTCAGCTTGATGATGTTGGGGTCCGGGACCACCTTCTGTGCAAACTTCCAGACTGAGTCTTCGAAGGTGGCCGAGAAGAGCAGCATCTGGCAGTCCCGGGGGAGCATCCTGGAGCAGGTGAGAGAGAAGGCCATGACCATGGACCACTGAAGGCCATGAGTGATGGACCATTAAAGGCAATGGGTGATGGACTACTGAAGTGGTGGACCATTAAAAATCATATCATGAGTGACGGACCACAGACTGAAGGCCATGACTACGGTCCATGAGTGAGGGACCATTAAAGGCAATGGGTGATGGACTACTGAAGTGGTGGACCATTAAAGATCATATCATGAGTGATGGACCACAGCCTGAAGGCCATGACTAAGGTCCATGAGTGAGGGACCATTAAAGGCAATGGGTGATGGACTACTGAAGTGGTGGACCATTAAAGATCATATCATGAGTGACGGACCACAGCCTGAAGGCCATGACTAAGGTCCATGAGTGAGGGACCATTAAAGGCAATGGGTGATGGACTACTGAAGTGGTGGACCATTAAAGATCATATCATGAGTGACGGACCACAGCCTGAAGGCCATGACTACGGTCCATGAGTGAGGGACCATTAAAGGCAATGGGTGATGGACTACTGAAGTGGTGGACCATTAAAGATCATATCATGAGTGACGGACCACAGCCTGAAGGCCATGACTACGGTCCATGAGTGAGGGACCATTAAAGGCAATGGGTGATGGACTACTGAAGTGGAGGGACCATTAAAGATCATATCAGACGGACCACAGCCTGAAGGCCTGAAGGCCATGACTAAGGTCCATGAGTGAGGGATGACTAAGGTCCATGAGTGAGGGACCATTAAAGGCAATGGGTGATGGACTACTGAAGTGGTGGACCATTAAAGATCATATCATGAGTGACGGACCACAGCCTGAAGGCCATGACTAAGGTCCATGAGTGAGGGACCATTAAAGGCAATGGGTGATGGACTACTGAAGCGGTGGACCATTAAAGATCCTATCATGAGTGACGGACCACAGACTGAAGGCCATGACTAAGGTCCATGAGTGACGGACCATTAAAGGCAATGGGTGATGGACTACTGAAATGGTGGACCATTAAAGATCATATCATGAGTGATGGACCACAGACTGAAGGCCATGACTAAGGTCCATGAGTGACGGACCATTAAAGGCAATGGGTGATGGACTACTGAAGCGGTGGACCATTAAAGATCCTATCATGAGTGACGGACCACAGACTGAAGGCCATGACTAAGGTCCATGAGTGATGGGCCATTGAAGGCAATGGGTGATGGACTACTAAGGTCCAAGTGGTGGACCATTAAAGATCATATCATGAGTGACGGACCACAGACTGAAGGCCATGACTAAGGTCCATGAGTGAGGGACCATTAAAGGCAATGGGTGATGGACTACTGAAGTGGTGGACCATTAAAGATCATATCATGAGTGACGGACCACAGACTGAAGGCCATGACTAAGGTCCATGAGTGAGGGACCATTAAAGGCAATGGGTGATGGACTACTGAAGTGGTGGACCATTAAAGATCATATCATGAGTGAGACTGAAGGGACCACAGCCATTGAAGGCCAGTGGTGACTAAAGGTCCATGAGTGAGGGACCATTAAAGGCAATGGGTGATGGACTACTGAAGTGGTGGACCATTAAAGATCATATCATGAGTGACGGACCACAGCCTGAAGGCCATGACTACGGTCCATGAGTGAGGGACCATTAAAGGCAATGGGTGATGGACTACTGAAGTGGTGGACCATTAAAGATCATATCATGAGTGACGGACCACAGACTGAAGGCCATGACTAAGGTCCATGAGTGAGGGACCATTAAAGGCAATGGGTGATGGACTACTGAAGTGGTGGACCATTAAAGATCATATCATGAGTGACGGACCACAGCCTGAAGGCCATGACTAAGGTCCATGAGTCCATGAGTGAGGGACCATTAAAGGCAATGGGTGATGGACTACTGAAGTGGTGGACCATTAAAGATCATATCATGAGTGATGGACCACAGACTGAAGGCCATGACTAAGGTCCATGAGTGATGGGCCATTGAAGGCAATGGGCGATGGACTACTGAAGTGGTGGACCATTAAAGATCATGCCTCCATGGGCAGTGTGTGGTGCGGGGAGAAGGGGTCGTTGGAAGCATTGAGGCACAGGACCGGCACATAGATGCCCCCCACCCGACGGAACGGGCTGGACGAGCGGCGGTAGGCCTCGTAGGATGGGTACCCGAAGGCCATGGCCGTGTAGCGCTCATCAAACTCGCAGATGCTGCGGGCCTTCAGCACGCTGTCCACATCCAGCAGCCCTTCGATGACCTTCCTGTGCTTCTGGACGAGACTGCAGAGGTTGGCGGTGAGGCGTCGGTTGAAGAGGAGGCGGTTGAGGGGCTGGTCTCCAGGGCGTCCCAGCTGGCCGAGCAGGCCATGGCCGCCACCAGGCCCACCCCCGACCCCTTCCGGCCCAGGAAGTTCAGTACCAGGATTCCTCCCAGGGAGACGCCCACGGCCATGAGGGGGGCTCTGGGGAAGCGGCCCTTGATGTGGGACACCACCAGCTCCAGGTCCTCCGTGTTGTCTGCGCAGAATGCCCAGGGGGTCAGCAGCTCCTCTCCTTTGCAGCCCTGGTTATTGAAGACCACGGCCCTGTATCCCTGTTGCCAGGCGGAGCGCACCATGTAGGACTCTTGGCTGCTCCCGGTCAGGCCCGGGAGGAAGAGCACGATGGGGCAGCCACTCTCCTCCTCTTCCTCACTTTCTTCTTCATCCTCTTCAACCCAGTCCAGCTGGACCTGGCCCCCATCCGCCGTGCGCAAGGCCTCGCTTGGGGACCCGGGCCCAGTAGTAGCCCGCCAGGCCCGTGCCCAGGCCCAGCAGCAGCATTGCCCCCTTCCTCTCTCTCTCTCTCTCGCTCTATCCTTCTAAGGGATATAAATTTTAAGGCCAGCGATTTTAATACGTGTACATTTGATAACCTGTATTGTGTTTTATATGTGACTTTTATCTGTATTATATTTTTCTGTATCTGCCTAAGGTTTGTTAACTGAAATAAAGGCAATTGGTTGACATTAAAGGTCATGAGTGATGGGTCACTGAAGGCTATAAGTGATGGTCAATTGAAGAGATCAACCACGAAGGTCCCGAGTGATGGACATTGAAGGGATGGACCACTAAAAATCATGAGTGATTGACCATTGAAGTCATGGATGATGGACTACTGGATGTCATGAGTGATGGACCATCGAAATTATGGACTGCCTAAGGTCATGAGTGATGAACCATTGAAGGCTATGAGTAATAGACTATTGAAGTGTTGGGCCATTAAAGGTCATGAGTGATGGATCACTGAAGGCTATAAGTGATGGTCAATTGAAGAGATCAACCACGAAGGTCCCAAGTGATGGACATTGAAGGGATGGACCACTAAAAATCATGAGTGATTGACCATTGAAGTAATGGATGATGGACCACTGAAGTTATGGACCAGTGGATGTCACAAGTTATGGACCATTGAAGTTATGGACTGCTTAAGGTCATGAGTGATGGCCCATTAAATGGTCCAAGAGTAATGACCATTGAAGGCTATGAGTGATGGACTATTGAAGTGTTGGGCCATTAAAGGTCATGAGTGATGGATCACTGAAGGCTATAAGTGATGGACATTGAAGGATGGACGACTAAAATCATGAGTGATTGACCATTGAAGTCATGGATGATGGACCATTGAAGGTCATGAGTGATGGACCATTGAAGGCTATAAGTGATGGACAATTGAAGAGATCGACCACGAAGGTCCCAAGTGATGGACATTGAAGGATGGACGACTAAAATCATGAGTGATTGACCATTGAAGTCATGGATGATGGACCATTGAAGGTCATGAGTGATGGACCATTGAAGGCTATAAGTGATGGACAATTGAGGAGATCTACCACGAATGTCCCAAGTGATGGACATTGAAGGATGGACGACTAAAATCATGAGTGATTGACCATTGAAGTCATGGATGATGGACCATTGAAGGTCATGAGTGATGGACCATTGAAGGCTATAAGTGATGGACAATTGAAGAGATCGACCACGAAGGTCCCAAGTGATGGACCACTAAAAATCATGAGTGATTACCATTGAAGTCATGGATGATGGACCACTGGATGTCACAAGTGATAGACCATCGAAATTATGGACTGCCTGAGTGATGGACCATTGAAGGCTATGAGTAATGGACCATTGAAGGCTATGAGTGATGGACTATTGAAGTGTTGGGCCATTAAAGGTCATGAGTGATGGATCACTGAAGGCTATAAGTGATGGACAATTGAAGAGATCGACCACGAAGGTCCCAAGTGATGGACATTGAAGGATGGACGACTAAAATCATGAGAGATTGACCATTGAAGTCATGGATGATGGACCATTGAAGGTCATGAGTGATGGACCATTGAAGGCTATAAGTGATGGACAATTGAAGAGATCGACCACGAAGGTCCCAAGTGATGGACATTGAAGGATGGACGTCTAAAATCATGAGTGATTGACCATTGAAGTCATGGATGGACCATTGAAGGTCATGAGTGATGGACCATTGAAGGCTATAAGTGATGGACAATTGAAGAGATCGACCACGAAGGTCCCAAGTGATGGACCACTAAAAATCATGAGTAATTACCATTGAAGTCATGGATGATGGACCACTGGATGTCACAAGTGATAGACCATCGAAATTATGGACTGCCTGAGTGATGGACCATTGAAGGCTATGAGTAATGGACCATTGAAGGCTATGAGTGATGGACTATTGAAGTGTTGGGCCATTAAAGGTCATGAGTGATGGATCACTGAAGGCTATAGGTGATGGACAATTGAAGAGATCGACCACGAAGGTCCCAAGTGATGGACATTGAAGGGATGGACCACTAAAAATCATGAGTGATTGACCACTGAAGTCATGGATGATGGACGACTGAAGTTATGGACCATTGGATGTCACGAGTGATGGACCATTGAAGTTATGGACTGCTTAAGGTCGTGAGTGATGGCCCATTAAATGGTCCAAGAGTAATGACCATTGAAGGCTATGAGTGATGGACAATTGAAGAGATCGACCACGAAGGTCCCAAGTGATGGACATTGAAGGGATGGACCACTAAAAATCATGAATGATTGACCATTGAAGTCATGGATGATGGACCACTGGATGTCACGAGTGATGGACCATCGAAATTATGGACTGCCTAAGGTCATGAGTGATGGACCATTGAAGGCTATGAGTGATGGACGATTGAAGTGTTGGGCCATTAAAGGTCATGACTGATGGATCGCTGAAGGCTATAAGTGATGGGACTATTGAAGGGGTGGACCACGAAGATCCTGAGTGATGGACATTAAAGGGATGGACCATTGGAGGTCCTGAGTGATAGACCATTGATGGAAGGGAGAGGGGGACAGCAGCGCGGTGCGGCGAAGATGAAGCCCCGCCGCCTGTGCCTGCCCCCTCGGCGACCGCTGGACGATGCAGGACGCTGTCAAATGACGTAGGACGTCCCGCTATGCAGCTGGTCCAATGTTGATGACACAATGTTGATGATGTAAGATCACTGTCGCGTCCCTGGCGGATGACGTGGGCGGACAATGCGGAAGTGAGGAATAGCAGGCAGGGAAGGCGTCGGGAAAACCCCTGGGCGGGGCCAGATGACGTACAAGGATGATTCCGTAATGGTCCCAACGTGCTTCGTGCGGATAGATGTATCAGTGGGAGGTTCCCCAAAGCAGACGGGCGGGAGGGGCCGAAACGAGGCAGGAGGGGGGCGGGGGAATACCCCTGAGTGCCCAAAGTGCGAATGCACGCCAACCCAAGCGCCCCAAAACTCCACTGCTAGGGATCCAGGCTTGTATCAAGGGCTGTGAACATAACCATAAGATGCCTGGCCTGTGCACCGTTAGGCAAAATAGCCCACCGTGGGCCGAATTGTGAGTGCCCCGCAGGTTCTTGGGCCTACCCAGGAAGCAGTGGGCGGGCACCAGGACCGATCCAATTGACGTACCAGTTCCACACAGACGTATAGGAAAATATCCAAATAAGTTTATTGGGACCGCAGTTGGATGCTGTGAGGTCCAAGCAGTAAACATAAACTGCCAAAGCACCAATACACAAGTGCCAGTTCTGTCCCAATGCAAGCCCAGCTGCGGGGACGTTGCTGTAACAGCTGTGGGAGCCGTCCCCCTCTCCCTTCCTCCTGCCGGATGGACTCTTCCATGATTGATATCTCCACGTAGGTGCTGGACTTCCATCAGGACGGCATGGGGGGCTTGAAAGCGCTATCGGGGATATACATGCTTTCTCTACTGGATGTGCATTTCCGTGATTTTTTTCGCATGGGATTTAGGCTTGTGTTTGATATCTATGTACAGTGTTTTTCTGCGTACTATGCCTTATAGGACTGTATTATTTTGTGGTTATTAATCCTGGATCCTGGGCCACGGGGGCATTGTCCCTCAGGGCAGTTCTTGGTGTAGCTGCACTGACTTGTGCCATACCCAGCAGCGTGGGGGACTAGTAGTATTTAGCTTTGACAGTATTGGTATATATATATATTACTAGCTGTACCCGGCACGCGTTGCTGTGCCCTGTTTAGGAGATGCGAGAAAGTCCAATCATCCACGGTGTGCCCTCCTCTAAACTGCAGTTGGATGGAGTGTGGGTCATGGGGGGCATGGTGTGCCAAGTTGGGTCTTTATTGGTCTTGGTTCTGGGCCACAGTGGTCTGTGGGGAATGATGGGTTTTGAAGTACTACAAATCCCGTTTTCCATGGTGGTACTTCAAGTCCCATCATGCATGGTCGGGGCTCTGTGTGCCAAGGTAGGTTACTGTAAATTCAGGCCATACACAATGTCCCATGAGCTGAGGCCTAGTTAGGAACAGCAAGTTAATGAAGCCTTACTGTCAATTCAGGCCATACACAATGTCCAATGAGCTGAGGCCTAGTCGGGAGAATCAAGTTAATGAAGCCTTACTGTCAATTCAGAGCGTAAACAGCTTCCCAGTAAGTGAGGCCTAGTTAGGGAAATCAAGTTAATGAAGTCTTACTGTCAATTTAGAGCGTAAACAGCTTCCCAGTGAGTGAGGGCTAGTTAGGGAAATCAAGTTAATGAAGTCTTACTGTCAATTCAGAGTGTAAACAGCTTCCCAGTGAGTGAGGGCTAGTTAGGGAAATCAAGTTAATGAAGCCTTACTGTCAATTTAGAGCGTAAACAGCTTCCCAGTAAGTGAGGGCTAGTTAGGAAATCAAGTTAATGAAGTCTTACTGTCAATTTAGAGCGTAAACAGCTTCCCAGTAAGTGAGGGCTAGTTAGGGAAATCAAGTTAATGAAGTCTTACTGTCAATTCAGAGCGTAAACAGCTTCCCAGTGAGTGAGGGCTAGTTAGGGAAATCAAGTTAATGAAGTCTTACTGTCAATTCAGAGCGTAAACAGCTTCCCAGTAAGTGAGGGCTAGTTAGGAAATCGAGTTAATGAAGCCGTACTGTCAATTGTGGGCGTGGGCGGTGTGGTTTTGGGGTGTAAATTGTCGGTTGGAAGTGATTTGGGTGTTTGTGTTGGGGATTGGCTCAGGCCTTTTCCTTATTCTGTTTTGGCAGTTTATTATGGATCGGAATTTTCATGTTGGCTGGCCAGTGCAGCAGTTATGCAAATCCGCCCTTATTGGCAGCCAATCATGTTGTTCGGAATGTAGAGGCTGGGTGAGTCTTTGGCTGCCCGGAGGATGCTGGTAAATGTAGTTTTGGGGGGAAAGTTTCTTTGCTACAAACGTACCTTGCTTGAGGCCTATTTCTGTTGGCAAGTATTGTGTTTCTGCGTTGTATGGTTTCTCTGTTTGAAGTATACATCACATGACGTGAACCCATTTATATAATAGATTATTATTATACCACTTTCACATGGTCTGGACATTTGTCCTTAGACGCATTCGTATATTTCTTTGGTTTTTTTGCTACTTGTGTGCTCTAGTGTCTTAGACAAGAGCCCCCCCCCCCCCGGGTTTAGTGCATTGAAGTAATTAACCATTGAAGGCTATGGAGATGGACATTGAAGGGATCGGCCATTGAAGGTCATGGGTGATGCACCACTGGTAGAAAGAAGGGGCTTGGACTGGGCGGCCCTTGGGGTCTCTTCCCACCCTGAGATCCCGCCCTTACCTCTGGATCCGGATGCTCTGGTCCTGGTGGCCCTGGGTGGCAATCATGACGTCCGCCTCGTCCAAGACGAAGACCCGGATCTTCTTGGGGTCAATGAACCTCAGCTTGGAGCACCAGTCGAGGACCGTGCCCGGGGTGCCGATGACGATCTGCTCGGCGATCTTCTGGCCACGCTCCACTGGCAAAAGAGAGGAGGGAGGCTCTTGGAGAACGGCAAGAGCTGAGGTTCTTAGAACGTGTCCAGTAGAAGCTCTACTGCAGGGGGAGGGAACCTACGGCTCGCGAGCCAGATGTGGCTCTTTTCATGATTGCATCTGGCTCTCCCTTCCTTTCCCCCTTCACCCTTTCCTTCTCCTTCTCTCCTTCCTTTTCCCTCCCTCTCACCCCTTCCTTCTTTCCTCCATTCTCCCTCTTCCTTCCTTCCTCTTCCTTCCTTTCTCCCCCTTTACCTTTTCCTTCTCCTTCTCTCCTTTCTTTTCCCTCCCTGTCGCCTTCCTCCTTTGATCCATTCTCCCTCTCCCTTCCTCCCCTTCACTTCTCCTTTTCTCCTTCCTTTCCCCCTCTCCCCATCCTTCTTTCCTCCATTCTCCCTCTTCCTTCCTTCCTTCCGACCCTTCACCCTTTCCTTCTCCTTTTCCCTCCCTCTCTCCCCTTCCTACTTTCCTCCATTCTCCCTTCTTTCCTCCCCTTCACACTTTCTTCTCCTTCTCTCCTTCATTTTCCCTCCCTGTCGCCTTCCTTCTTTCCTCCATTCTCCCTCTTCCTTCCTTCCTTCCTTTCTCCCCTTCACCCTTTACTTCTCCTTTTCTCCTTCCTTTCCCCCCTCTCCCCTTCCTTCTTTCCTCCATTCTCCCTCTTCCTTCCTTCCTTTCTCCCCTTCACCCTTTCCTTTTCCTTCTCTCCTTCCTTTTCCCTCCCTCTCTTCCTTTCCTTCTTTCCTCCATTCTCCCTCTTCCTTCCTTCCTTCCTCTTCCTTCCTTCCTTTCTCCCCTTCACCCTTTCCTTCTCCTTCTCTCCTTCATTTCCCTCCCTCTCTCCCCTTCCTTCTTTCCTCCATTCTCCCTCTTCCCTCCTTCCTTCCTTTCTCCCCTTCACCCTTTCCTTCTCTCCTTCCTTTTCCCTCCCTCTCTTCCTTTCCTTCTTTCCTCCATTCTCCCTCTTCCTTCCTTCCTTCCTCTTCCTTCCTTTCTCCCCTTCACCCTTTCTTTCTCCTTCTCTCCTTCATTTTCCCTCCCTCTCTCCCCTTCCTTCATTCCTCTTCCTTCCTTTCTCTTCTTTCACCCTTTCCTTCTCCTTCTCTCCTTCCTTTTCCCTCCCTCTCTCCCCTTCCTTCTTTCCTCCATTCTCCCCTTCCTTCCGTCCTTCCTTCCTTCCTCTTCCTTCATTTCTTTCTCCCCTTCACCCTTTCCTTCTCCCCTTCCTTTTCCCTCCCTCTCTTCCTTTCCTTCTTTCCTCCATTCTCCCTCTTCCTTCCTTTCTCTTCTTTCACTCTTTCCTTCTCCTTCTCTCCTTCATTTTCCCTCCCTCTCTCCCCTTCCTTCTTTCCTCCATTCTCTTCCTTCCTTCCTCTTCCTTCATTTCTTTCTCTTCTTTCACCCTTTCCTTCTCCTTCTCTCCTTCCTTTTCCCTCCCTCTCTCCCCTTCCTTCTTTCCTCCATTCTCCCCCTTCCTTCCTTCCTTCCTTCCTTCCTTCCTTCCTTCCTTCCTTTCTCCCCTTCACCCTGTCCTTCTCCTTCTATCCTTCCTTTTCCCTCCCTATCTCCCCTTCCTTCTTTCCTCCATTCTCCCTCTTCCTTTCTTCGTTTGTGGAATTAACACAACTCAAAAACCACTGGACAAATTGCCGCCAAATTTGTGAGTTGTAGTGGCTGGGATTTATAATTCACCTACAATCAAAGAGCACCCTGAAATCCACCAACGATGGAATTGAACCAAGCTTGGCACACAGAACTCCCATGACCAACAGAAAACACTGGAAGGGTCTGGTGCGCATTGACCTTGGGTTTGGGAGTTGTAGTTCACCTACATCCAAAGAGCACTGTGGACCCAAACAAAGAAGGATCTAGACCACTGATTCTCAAAATGGGCGGTATCGCCCCCTGGTGGGCGGCGAGGCGATCCAAGGGGGCGGTGGGAGGCTCGGGGGAATTTGGGGGCAGTGAACCCCTTTAAGGGGGCGGTGAACTATTGGCCATTTAGAAGGGGTCGCGCGGCCCTCTTCTTTGGCCCCGCCCCCTTCGCTTTGACCTGCATATTAGATATTTGGATTAGAATTCGTAACAGTAGCAGAAGTATTTATGAAGTAGCAACGAAAACATGGTTGGTGGTCACCACAACGAGAGGGACCTTATTGAGGGGTCACGGCATTAGAAAGGTTTATTAATACATTAATAATTAATAATTATTAATACTGCATTAATACATATACCTTTCTGTTTAATTGCTATTAAATTAAAAAATAATAATTTCTAGGGGGGCGGTGAGTAAATTTTTTTCTGGAAAGGGGGCTGGTAGGCCAAAACGTTTGGGAACCACTATGGCCCCAAAAGACAACAAGAGGCATCTCTATTTGAAGACGCGGCTCTGGGCCTCTTCCCTTCCTCTTCAGCTTCCTCTTCCTCTGAAATGTACATATTTCCAAGGCCCCCCCATGCAGAACCGGGATGTCCCAGCACTTGAGGATAGAACCAGCGGATGGAAAAGCCACTGGCACCGAAGACAGAATGCTGGGCAGCCTTGCGTTGCTTTCCCTCCGGACATTACAGAGCCGGGCACCGAGACCCCCGGGCCTGCCAAGAAAAGGAGGGGGCTTTCCCAAAAGGAAACACATTCGGAACAAGAAGGGAAGGATATAGGAGTGACGCAGGATGGTAAAGACTATGGGATGAGTTAAATTTTCAAAATGGAATCTATTATTATTATTATTATTGAGCAGAGGCTGGTTGGCCAACTGTGTTGATTGTGCTTTTCCTGCCTGGCGGAATAATGGGTTGGACTGGATGTGTCTTCCAACTCTAAGATCCTTTGATACCATCTATCTATCTATCTATCTATCTATTAGGCATGGTTTTGAACCCAAAAATGGCGATTCTAAAATCAAATGGGGGGTTGATTAGTAAAAGAAAGACTTACAAAAAAATTTCCAAAAATTTCTAAAATGTAACTTAATTACTAACGAAATTTGTTAGTAGTTCGTATGCCAGCGCATGCGCATTCCAGATGGTTTTGGCCTACAACTCCCAGAAATCCTAACAGCTGGTAAATTGGCTGGGATTTCTGGGAGTTGTAGGCCAAAACTTGAATAAATCACACTGAATTCTAGATGGGACTCTCCAAATAGGAAGGAGGGAGGGAGGAGGGGGGTATTCTATTCTTGGAAGCAGCAAAAGAAAAGGAGGAGGAGCCCCGGCTCCTCGCTGCTTCTCTCTCACCCCGATCCCGAGGGAGCGAGGGCCCAAGTTTGCCCAGGCTGGTCATAGACCTACATTCCATGCACATGCAATAATACAGCAGTAATAACAATGGGTATAAGAAGAGGTAAAAATTCAAACCAGTATTCTGACTGGTCCTCCTCACGCGGTGCAAACTCTTCTCTGTGAGCCCGGAAAAGCCAGCGTTTTCTGCTTGGGTGCACACACATACATATTCTTTGGGGGGGATTTGCTGCAGAATCTTCTCTATGAGCCCGGGATTCTGCAGCAAATACACCCCCCCCCCCAAGGATATGTATGTGTGTGCGCCCAAGCAGAAAACGCTGGCTTTCCCGGCTAATAGAGAAGAGCCCGTTTGCACCGCATGAGGCAGGGACCAGTCAGAAATACTCGGTTTGAATTTTACCTCTTGTTATTGTTATTACTGCTGTATTATTGCATGTGCATGGAATGTAGGTATGACCAGTTGGATTACTTATAATATTAGGCACTTACAGTAGCATTCATTCTATGATACATTAGGTTGGTTTCTCACCCCAATACTCTTTGATGCTTTAGATCCTGGCAGGCAGGAGAGGCAGGGAAGCCTGGAAAAATGTAAACAGAGAGGTTTATTCAGAAGTAAATCCACAAAGGAGGGCCCTTCATCCAAAGTGCCCTCCTTTGCAGATTTACTTCTGAGTAATCCTCTCTGTTTACATTTTTTCCAGGCTTCCAGCTGAAAGAAGGAGCGAGTTTAGGGCTTGCCTTGCCATACTTATTGGCAAGGGAGGCGGGAGGGTGGTGAGAGAGAAGGAGGGTGCCCCCTTATGCCCCCCTACGACCTAATAACGACACTTAAGAAAATCCTGGCCCCGAAGTTCGAAAAAGGAAGTCCACTTCCTGGTTGGCGTTCCAGGTGCGGAAATACTCGAAAGTAGCATTTCTTACGAATTTCTTACGAATCATTTCATTTTCATAACTTTATTTGCATAAAGTCCTTTGATTGGCCAGCCTCGCCACTCCAAAATTCTAAGGCACCAGACAGAGGGCATTGATTGCCACTGATTAGCCAGCATCCCAGAATCCAGGCCTCTACATTCAAACAACAGGATTTCTTCTTCCCACTGAGGGGGAAAAAGGCACCATCAACATTCCCTCCCCACTTGGCTCTGTGAAAGCAAAATGGATTCCTGTTTTCTCCTCCCCCTCAGCTTTTAGAAAACGGCTGCCTGCCATTCGGCCTTTTAAACTTACCAATTACCAGCAGAGCAGGCCAGAACATTACAGGCCCCAAAAGAGAGTTTAAGACAGGATGGGCCACAAATGATGGGATTCGCACTACCTTCACCCAATTCACTTCCCAGAAAACACTGTAGCCCCTACAAATCACAAACCAGGCCCAAAATTTACAGTACGGCTTCATTAACTTGATTTCCCTGACTAGGCCTCAGTTAATGGGACATTGTGTATGGCCTTAATTAACAGTAACCAACCTTGGCACACTCAGCCCCTATGACCCATGATTCATTCTACTGCAGTTTGGAGTAGGGAGGACCATGGATGATGGGACTCGAAGTACCATCACAGGTTATGAAATTCGTAGTACTTTCAAACTCTTCATTCCCCACAGACCAAGGCGGCCCTGAACCACAAGACCAAACTTGGCACACAGTACCCCCATGACCCACACTCTATCCTACTGCAGTTTAGAGGAGGATGGACCATGAAGGATGGGATTTCAAGTACCTCCATTCGCTTCCCAAGCCCGCTGCGACCCCCATCCAGTGCATAATCATGACCACACTTGGCACAAAAAGCCCCCATGACCCAATGGACGTCCTGATGCAGTTCAGAGAGCAGACCACAGATGGTGGGACTTGAAGTACTGTACCTCCACTCATTTCACCAGACCATTGCCAACCTCAACCAAACACTGATCAAGACCAAACTTGGCACACAGAGCCCCCATGACTCATTCTACATTCTGGTGCAGTATTGAGGAGGATGGACCACGAATGATGGGACTTGAAGTACCTCCACTCACTTCCCAAGACTGCTGCGACCCTCATTTAATGACTGATCAAGACCAAACTTGGCACACAAAGCCCTCATGACCCACTCTACATCCTGGTGCCATTTGGAGGGGGATGGACCATGGATGACGGGACTTGAAGTACCTTCACTCACCTTCTGAGACTACTGCGACCCTCATCCAATGAATGATCAACACCAAACGTGGCACTAAGAGCCCCCATGACCCACTCTACATCCTGGTGCTGTTGGGAGGGGGATGGACCATGGCCAATGGGACTTGCAGTACCTTCACTAACTTCCTGAGACCACTGCAAGCCACATACACATCTAATAGGAACCAACCTTGGCACACAATGCCTTCCTCAAATAACCCGGGCACCGCCGGGTCCTCAGCTAGTCTATGTATATAATAAAAGTCAGTGTTTGCGGCGGTGCGGTGGGAGGAATATGTGGCAGCATTTCGATTGGCTGACACTCCGGGATTATTTGCATAAATGGCTGTGACTGGCCAGCTTCCCAACATTCCAACACAGCACAGAGAGGAAAGGAAAGGGCCTGCGGCAGACAGAAATGGCTGGAGTTGAAGTTAGCCAGTTGACAGTTTTTTCTGTTGGAAATGGAATGTTCAGTCCCTTCACCCAATACACTTCTAAGGTGACTCAGAGGGAAAGCAAAAGGCCTCAGGCAGTCAGCCACTGCGGCCCACAGCAATGACGGATCAGGACCAAACATGGGAAACGGGCCCACAGGCCCACTACACAACCTGATGTGATTTAGGGCAGAATGGACCACGAATGATGGGATTTGCAGTACCTTCACCTCATTCACTTCCCAAACAACACTGTAGCCCCTATGAATCACAGAACAGGCCCACAATTGACAGCAAGGCTTCCTTAACTTGATTTTCCTGACTAGGCCTCAGCTCATGGGATATTGTTAGGCTTCCTCAACTTGATTTTTCTGACTAGGCCGCCAACAATGACAGAACAAGACCAAACTTGGCACACAGATTCCCCCCCCCCCCCAAGATGCACCCTACATCCTGGTGCAGTTTGAGGGAGGATGGACCATGGATGATGGGACTTGCAGTACTTCAATTCACTTCCTTAGAGCACTGTGGCCCACACCAATGACGAACTATGGCACACAATGCCTTTCTCAAATAACCGCCGGGTCCCCAAGCTGGTTGAATATAGAAAAGGAGGGCGAGGCTTTCCCAAAAGGAAAAACGAAGCCTGCCGCTGGGGCTCCCTCCTCCTCTGTCGCCGCCGCTGAGGAGAGCTCACGCACCGCAAGGTGGGCGAGAGGAGGGAAAGACAGACGGGACTAGATGACCCTTGGAGTCTCTAACCACCTTCTTCATTAGTGTTGTTGTTGTTACTACTACCATTATTGAGACTATTATTGAGATTGGGAGGCCATCCGTCCGGGGTGCTTTAACTGTGCGTCTGCTGCATGAAGGTAGAAGGGCGTTGGACTAGATGGCCCTTGGGGTCTCTTCCAACTCTTTATTAATATTAATACATTAGTATTAATATTATTTTTGTTGTTATTGAGGCTGGGTGGCCACCTGTCAGGGGTGCTTTGATTGTGCTTCTGCTGCATGAAGGTAGAAAGGGGTTGGGCTTGAGGGTCCTTGGGGTATCTTCCAACTCTTTAGTAATATTAATGATATTGTTGTTGTTATTATTATTATTATTGAGGCTGGGTGGCCATCTGTCAGGGGTGCTTTAAGAACATAAGAACATAAGAAGAGCCATGCTGAATCGGACCTCAGCCCATCTAGTCCAGCATTCTGTATCACACAGTGGCCCACCAGTTGTACACGGGGATCTCGAGCAGAAGGGAGGGCAAAACCCTGACCTGCTCCCGACCCCCCACAACCAGTACCCAGGGAAAATCCTGCCTGCCTCAACCAACTCCGAGGTGGCACTTGAATGTCCTTTTCAGTAACTACCGATACACTTGGTATCCATGAATCTGTCTAATCCTGCCTTGAAGTTGTTCAGGCTGACCGCTGTCACAACCTCCTCTGGAAGTGAGTTCCATAACCCAATGACCCTTTCTCTGGGTGAAGAAATATTTCCCTTTATTAGTCCTCACTTTCCTACCTTGGAGCTTCAGGGAGTGCCCCCTAGTCCTAGTGTTGTGTGACAGAGAAAATATTTTTTCTTTATTCACCTTTTCTATCCCATGCATGATTTTATACACTTCGATCAAGTCACCTCTTAAACGCCGTCTTTCGAGGCTGAAAAGACCAAGGCGTTGCAACCTGGTTTCATAAGGGAGCCGCTCCATCCCTTGGATCATTCTTGTTGCCCTTTTCTGTACCTTTTCCAGTTCCGTTATGTCCTTCTTGAGGTGCGGAGACCAGAATTGTACACAGTACTCCAGATGTGGCCTCACCATAGATTTGTAGAGAGGTAATACAATATTTGACGACCTATTTTCGATTCCCTTCCTGATCATGCCAAGCATAGAATTTGCTTTTTTCGCTGCTGCTGCGCACTGGGTTGACATCTTCATTGAGCTGTCCACCAAAACCCCAAGATCCCTTTCCTGGTTTGTCTCGGAAAGCTTTGACCCCATCAATTGGTAGGTGTAGTTGGGGTTCTTTGCCCCGATGTGCATGACTTTACACTTGTTTAGGTTAAAATGCATTTGCCACTTTGTTGCCCATTCACTCAATTTCGAGAGATCTTTCTGGAGCTCTTTACAATCAGTTTCATTTTTAACTACCCTGAACAATTTAGTGTCGTCTGCAAACTTTGCTACCTCAGAATTCACTCCTACGTCCAGATCATTAATGAATAAATTAAAAAGTAACGGACCCAAAACTGAACCTTGGGGTACGCCACTTCTCACCTCTTTCCACCCAGAGAAATGTCCATTTATTACCCCCCTTTGTTTCCTACAGTTTAGCCAGGTTCCGATCCAGGACAAGACCTGTCCCCTGACTCCATGGCTGAAGAGCTTATTTAGGAGCCTTTGGTGAGGGACTTGGTCAAAAGCCTTTTGAAAGTCAAGGTAAACAATATCGACTGGGTCCCCCCCTTTATCTATGTGTTTATTTACACCCTCCAAGAATTCTATCAAGTTAGTAAGACATGATTTGCCTTTGCAGAAACCATGTTGATTTTCTTTCAGCAATGCCTGTCCTTCTATGTGCCTAGTAATATTTTCTTTAATAATGGTTTCCATCACTTTGCTTTAATTGTGCTTCTGCTGCATGAAGGTAGAAGGGCGTTGGACTAGATCAGCGGTGCCCACACTTTTTCGGCATGCGAGCTACTTTTATAACAACCAGGTTGCAAAGATCTACCTGGCGCCCGTGCGCTCCTACCAATGCGTGCGCGCTACCGACGCCACCTTCCGCACATGCGGCTTCTTCCGCCAATGAGGCTTTAGTGGGCAGGCCCTGGCGTTCGTCTCTTGACACAGTGTGGTGACGTGACCACCCATTGGTTGCTCCTGGGGGGGCGATAGCAAGGTGAAGGCACGCGCAAGGATAGGATGTGAGACCGTGGGAGGGAGGGAGTGTGTGTGTGAGTGAGAGAGAAGGCCTCGCCGGAGGATGGTCCCCGCGCTGGGGCTGCAGCTGACGAGCGCACCCTTGACGCTGGTGAGTGAAGCCTGGACGGGGCCCCAGTGCCGCCGAGGGCCAAGGCGAGAGAGAGAGACAGGGCGGAGTGCGAGGCAGGGCCTCGTTCAGGCTTCACTCACCGGCCTCGAGGGCGCGCTCATCAGCTGCAGCCCCACCGCGGGGACCATCCTCCTCCGGCGAGGACTTCTCTCTCACACACACTCCCTCCCTCCTTCCCGCAGCCTCGCATCCTATCCCTGCAGCGCCTTCGCCTTGCTCCCTCCCCCACCCCCCAGGAGCAAGCAATGGGCGGTCACGTCACCACACCGTGTCAAGATACGAGCGCAAGGGCCCGCCCACTAAAGCCTCATTGGCGGAAGAAGCCCCGCACGGGCGGAAGGCGGCGGCAGGAGCGTGCACAAGGCATCGGGTGTGTGTGTGCGCGCGCAGGGCAGAAGCGCCCTATCCGGCTGAGAGCAACCTCATATGGACTCGGCACCGACTTGTCGATCGTGATCGACTTCCTGGGCAGCCCTGGACTAGATGGTCTTCAGAGGTCCATTCCAACACTATTACTATTATTATAATTAACTAGCTGAACCCGGCACGCGTTGCTCTGCCCTATGTATGAGTTGTGAGAAAGTATGAGTTTGTAAGGGTTGGAGTTGATGTTACTTATGGTCTTGGTGGGTGTGTGCATGTGTATATATGTGCGTGTATATGTATGTGCATGTGTATATGTGTGTAGGTATATATGTGTGTGCTTGTGTTTATATGTATATGTATGTATGTGTGTTTATGTATGTGTATATATGTATATATGTGTGTGAAAGGGGGAGGAATGACATGGGAAAGAGAGGGTGGAACGTGGGGAAGGGTGGTATTGGGAAGTGGAGGGAGAGGGGCTGGAGAATGGGGGAAGTTTAGATTGGGAGACGCAGGACGAATCTACAGACAGGGCAGAGTGGGGGGGGGAAGGACTGGCAGAGAAGTGTGTGTGTCTGTGGGGGGGGGGAGTGAGACAGGAAGGGAGGAAGAGGTTTGCCCTGGCCAAGGAGAGAGAAGCCTCCCTCTCCTTTCCCCATTCCTCGAAGGGAGAAAGCATTGAGGGGAATGGAAGCAGGGAGGCGAAGAAGATCTTGGAGGGGGAAGGAGAAGCTTCAGCGTACCTCTTCCCCGGCCGGAGCCTCGCAACTCTGCCTGGGGAATTCCGCGTCTCCTGTTCCTGGGAAGGGCTGGAAGCGGCTGCCGCGTGGAGCGCCTCCTGCATGCCTGCCTCTCTCTAAGGTGAGGGGCTACTGGCTGGGGACCAAGCGGGCATGGCCACGGGACTACAGTTCCCAGAAGGCCCCGCACGGCGACTTCCTGTTCCTGCGCCCTTCTTTGCCATGGAGCCGTGCGGTGCCTTCTGGGAACTGTAGTTCCGTGGCCATGGCCGCTTGGTCTCGTTCCCGGGCAGCGGAAGAGAGGCGGCGGAGGAGAGCGAGAAGGGGGCGGAAGAGCCGGGCACGGCGCCGGCCGTGTAATGGAGGCTCACCCTTCGGCCCCGCCTCCCTTTGGTTTCTGCTGGTGGGATCTGCTTCCCCGCTGTGTCCTCCGTCGCCGGATGTGGAGTGTCCGCTCGTGTTCGGCAGTGGTGTAGAGGAGGTGAAGGAGGTCTAGAAGGCTGCGGAAGAGGTGTGTGTGCGTGTTGTTGTTTATGTGGGGTAGTGGGTAGTCATGGAATGGGGTTGTGTTCTGCTGGGATGTGGTTTGAAGTTGCGCATGCGTGGTTCTGTGATGTTTTGTTGGCGGCCATTTTGTGTGTGCGGTGTTTTGCGCATGCGTAGTTATGTTGTGTTTCGGTGGATGTTTTGGGGGTGTTGTGTGTTGTTTAGGGGTGTTTTCGTGGGTGGTTGATGTACCTAGTGGTATGGATGATTGGCCCTGTGATTTTCGTGTGTGTGGGGAATGTAGTTTTGGCGTGCATTTGCCCCGTTGCACGACCACTTCCCTTTTATATATATAGATTAATTTCTAGCCAAGTAAAAAAAAATTCTGGAAAGGGGACTGTAGGCCAAAAAAGTTTGGGAACCACTGGTTTAACCCATTGTGACACCGTGGCTCCTGAATGAACCCCGCAAGTACTCACGCTTGTTGCCCCGAACGGCGTAGGCGAGCTTCAGTTCTGGGTAGAACTTGCCCATCTGTTCGATCACCTTCCCGGTCTGAAGCGCCAGCTCGTACGTGGGGGAGAGGCACAGACACTGGGGAAAGAAGGAAGGAAGGGAGGAAAGGAGGAGTAGCCTCGGAGACAAAGCTTGTCAACACACCTCCAGCCCCGCATTCCTTGATGCGAAGGGTCCTTACCTGCGGGTGCCTGTGATCGGGTTCCACGCGGCTGAGCATGGCCAGCACGAAGGCCGCTGTCTTGCCCGTGCCGGACTGGGACTGCGCAATCAGGTTCTGTGGGCTGGAAGCAACACAACAGTGTGAGGAGGAACACCTCCAGAGATAGATATGATCCTATCACATTAGCTTTATGCTTAAAGACATTGGACTGTGGACTAGTACAAGGGTCATGAACCTATGATTCGCGAGCCATATGTGGCTCTTTCAAGGCTTGCGTGTGGCTCTCTCCATCTTGGCTCTGGCCCCGCCTCCAGAGGAGCTGCGCACGCGGCCTTCACTCTCCTACACCCCAATTTCCGTGCGCGCAGCTGAGAGCCAGCATCTTGGCGCTGGCCCTGCCTCCAGCTAAGCTGCGTGCGCGGTATTTGGGGTGAAGGAGAGTAAAGGCCGCGCGTGCAGCTCCGCTTGGAGGCGGGGCCAAAGCCAAGATGGAGAGTTTGGCTCTGGCCCCGCCTCCTGCGGAGCTGCGTGCGCGGCCTTCACTCTCCTTCACCCCAAATCCCGTGCGCGCAGCTGAGAGCCAGCATCTTGGCGCTGGCCCTGCCTCCAGCTGAGGAAAGAGGTAGAGAAAGAAGGAGAGAAGGAAAGAAAAAAAGGAAGGAAAGAGGTAGAGAAGGAAGAAAGGAGAGAAAGCGGACGGAAAAGAAAAGGGGGAAGGAAGGAAGGAATTAGAGAAGGAAAGAAAAAAGGAAGAAGAGAAAAAGGGAGAGAAGGAAAGAAGGAAAGAGGGAAGGATGGAAACAAAAAGCGAAGGAAGGAAGGAAAGAGGTAGAAAAGGGGGAAAGGAGAGAAAGCGGAAGGAAAAGAAAAGGGTAGAAGGATAGAAGGAAAGGAAAAAGGAAGGAGAGAAAAAGGGAGGGAAGGAAAGAAGGAAAGAGGGAAGGATGGAAACAAAAAGCGAAAGAAGGAAGGAAAGAGGTAGAAAAGGGGGAAAGGAGAGAAAGCGGAAGGAAAAGAAAAGGGTAGAAGGATAGAAGGAAAGGAAAAAGGAAGGAGAGAAAAAGGGAGGGAAGGAAAGAAGGAAAGAGGGAAGGATGGAAACAAAAAGCGAAAGAAGGAAGGAAAGAGGTAGAAAAGGGGGAAAGGAGAGAAAGCGGAAAGAAAAGAAAAGGGTAGAAGGATAGAAGGAAAGAAAAAAGGAAGGAGAGAAAAAGGGAGGGAAGGAAAGAAGGAAGGATGGAAGCAAAAAGCAAAGGAAGGAAGGAAAAGAGGCAGAGAAGGAAGAAAGGAGAGAAAGAGGGAGGAAAAGAAAAGGGGGAAGGAAGGAAAGAGATAGAGAAGGAAAGAGAGAAGGAAAGAAAAAAGGGAAGAATAGAGGTAGACAAGGAAGGAAGGAGAGAAAGAGGGAGGAAAAGAAAAGGGGGAAGGAAGGAAAGAGATAGAGAAGGAAGGAGAGAAGGAAAGAAAAAAAGGGAAGAATAGAGGTAGACAAGGAAGGAAGGAGAGAAGGAAAGAGGGAGCGAATGAAGGGGAGAAAGAGGGAGGGAAGGAAAGAGAGAAGGATGGAAGCAAAAAGCGAAAGAAGGAAAGAGGTAGAGAAAGGAGAGAAGGAAAGAAAAGAGGAAGGAGAGAAAGAGGGAGGGAAGGAAAGAGGCAGAGAAGGAAGAAAGGAGAGAAAGAGGGAGGAAAAGAAAAGGGGGAAGGAAAGAGATAGAGAAGGAAGGAGAGAAGGAAAGAAAAAAGGGAAGGAAAGAGGTAGAGAAGGAAGGAAGGAAGGAAGGAAAGAAGGAAAGAGGGAGCAAAGAAAGGGGAGAAAGAGGGAGGGAAGGAAAGAGGTAGAGAAAAAAGGAGAGAAGGAAAGGAAAAAGGAAGGAGAGAAAGAGGGAGGGAAGAGATGGAAGGATGGAAGCAAAAAGCAAAGGAAGGAAGGAAAAGAGGCAGAGAAGGAAGAAAGGAGAGAAAGAGGGAGGAAAAGAAAAGGGGGAAGGAAGGAAAGAGTTAAGAGAAAGAAGGAGAGAAGGAAAGAAAAAAGGAAGGAGAAAGAGGGAGGGAAGGAAAGAAGGATGGAAGCAAAAAGCAAAGGAAAAAAGGAAAGAGGCAGAGAAGGAAGAAAGGAGAGAAAGAGGGAGGAAAAGAAAAGGGGGAAGGAAGGAAAGAGATAGAGAAGGAAGGAGAGAAGGAAGGAAAAAAGGGAAGGAAAGGGAGCGAAGGAAGGGGAGAAAGAGGGAGGAAAGGAAAGAGAGAAGGATGGAAGTGAAAAGCAAAGGACGAAAGGAATGAAAGAGGTAGAGAAGGAAGAAAGGAGAGAAGGAAAGAAGAATAGGGAAGGAAGGAGGGAAAGGAGAGAAAGAGGGAGGGAAGGCTGGCCACAGGAACGCGTGGCGGGCACAGCGAGTCATAATAATAAATAATTCTTGATCTTTTACTTTAACCTTGTTGTTACCTAAACCTCCCATTAGAATCAAATCCATGTTAACTTGAGCCGGCGTTGTCCGTAGACAGCACCTAGGCCGTGTGGCCGGCATGACTACATGGAGCACCGTTACCTATTAATTTACATGTTTTTGAACTGCTAGGTTGGCAGGAGCTGGTTCTGATAGCAGAATTCGAACCTGCGACCTTTCGATCCACAAGCTCAGCAGCTCGGCGGTTTAAACTGCTGCGCTACCAGGACATTTCCGGTTCGTTATCTGTCCCCATCGTAATTACTTTCGATCCCCTTTGGCCCCTTTGTTTTCTCATTTCGCAAAGGACTCGTTTGTACTGGGACCGTGTCAGCCGCTCCGTCAGTGACGCCTCGACTTCGGAAACGTGGCCAGTGACACGTCGGGAAGACACGGGACTACATCCGACGCCAAAAAAAAAACACAAACAAACCAAAGACGTACGGCTCAGCCAGCATCATGGGCAAAGCGTTCTCTTGGATCTTCGACGGCCGGTTGAAACCCATGGCGTAGACGCCCTGCAACAACTGGGGCTTCCTAGGAGAGAGAACGCAAAGAGTTATAGCGTTAACGATACAGTATGTGTTTGGCAGAGAAGGAATCTGAGCGGCAGAAGTAAACAATGAGAATTCAGAGGCACTGGAGAGGAAAGAGGCCTCTTCTGCAGGAAGGAGGACAACGGGCTCCATGTATCCTATTAAGGATTGACATTTTCATGGCCGCCCAAAACCCTCCAGTCTAGTGATTCTCAACCTTTCTAATGCTGTGACCCTGTTCATGTTGTAGGGACCCCCAACCATATTTTCGTGGCTACTTCATAACTACTATTGCTATGAATCGTAATGTAAATATCGAGTATGCAGGATGTATTGTCATTGTTACCAATTATTTATTTATTTCTTCGATTTATACACCGCCATTCCCAACGGCCTTTGCGCCCAGTGGTTTGAAGCGGTCGAGGGTGGCCCCAGCGAGTGGCCACGGAGTCTCAAGTTCTTTTACTGTATCAAGCGTGGCTGGGAGGTCCTGGCGAAGGGTCGAGATCTTGCCTGCAAAGTAGCTCTGAAAAACCTCGGCGGTGAGGGCCTGATCATACCGTAGACCAGTGTTTCTCAACCAGTGTGCCGTGGCATGATCAGGAAGGGAATGGAAAATAGGTCGGCAAATGTTGTATTGCCTCTCTACAAATCTATGGTGAGGCCACATTTGGAGTACTGTGTACAATTCTGGTCACCGCACCTCAAGAAGGATATAACGGAACTGGAAAAGGTACAGAGAAGGGCAACAAACATGACCCAAGGGATGGAGCAGCTCCCTTATGAAATCAGGTTGCAACGCCTTGGTCTTTTCAGCCTTGAAAGACGGCGTCTAAGAGGTGACTTGATCGAAGTGTATAAAATCATGCATGGGATAGAAAAGGGGAATAAAGAAAAAATATTTTCTCTGTCACCCAACACTAGGACTCGGGGGCACTCCCTGAAGCTCCAAGGTAGGAAAGTTAGGAGTAATAAAGGGAAATATTTCTTCACCCAGAGGGTCATTGGGTTATGGAACTCACTTCCAGAGGAGGTTGTGACAGCGGTCAGCCTGGACAGCTTCAAGGCAGGATTAGACAGATTCATGGATACCAAGGGAATCAGTAGTTACTGAAATGGACATCCAAGTGCCACCTCTGTGTTGATGGAGGCAGGCAGGATTTTCCCCGGGTACTGGTTGTGGGGGGTCAGGAGCAGGTGAGGGTTCTGCCCTCCTTTCTGCTAGAGATCCCTGTGTACAACTAGTGGGCCACTGTGTGACACAGAATGCTGGACTAGATGGGCTGAGGCCCGATTCAGCATGGCTCTTCTTATGTTCTTATGTTCAATCATCAGGTGTGCCGCGAGAAAAGCTCTCTGCCCCCCTTCCTTCCCCCCCCCTCCTGCCAAACTCCTGCTGCTTGGGGGAGGAGGAGGAAGGGCCAGGTGGCGGCAAAGAAAAAGAAGGGACCGGGGCGCTGCCTCCTTCGGCCGTTTCCCCAACCAGCCTCCAATCCGCCAAGACTCTCGCCATGACTCTCGGCCCTTGCTTGTTGAAGCCGCGCGGAGGAGCCCTGCCTACTGAAGCCCGTCCACCGCTCATGCTCCTCCTCTGTGGGAGAGCTGAAGCCAGGGGGGAGGGGGGGCATGATGCAGCCTGGCTCCGCCCCTTCCCCCTGGCTTCAGCACTCCCACAGCTTCGCCAGCCTTGAGGGGGCAGTGCCAAGCCAGCGGTGGCAGAGCCAGCACAATGCTGGCTTGGTACTGCCCTCTCAAAGCTGGCGAACCTGTGGGAGAACTGAAGCCGGGGGGAGGGGGCAGGGCATGGTGCGGCCTGGCTCCGCCCCTCCCGGCTTCAGCACTCCCACAGCCGCCAACCTTGAGGGGGCAGTGCCAAGCCAGCGGTGGCAGAGCCAGCACAATGCTGGCTTGGTACTGCCCTCTCAAAGCTGGCGAACCTGTGGGAGAACTGAAGCCGGGGGGAGGGGGCAGGGCATGGTGCGGCCTGGCTCGCCCCCCCCCCGGCTTCAGCACTCCCACAGCTTCGCCAACCTTGAGGGGCAGTGCCAAGCCAGCGGTGGCAGAGCCAGCACAATGCTGGCTTGGTACTGCCCTCTCAAAGCTGGCGAACCTGTGGGAGAACTGAAGCCGGGGGAGGGGCGGGGCATGGTGCGGCCTGGCTCCTCCTCCTCCCCGGCTTCAGCACTCCCACAGCCGCCAGCCTTGAGGGGCAGTGCCAAGCCAGCGGTGGCAGAGCCAGCACAATGCTGGCTTGGCACTGCCCCCTCAAGGCTGGCGGTTATGGGAGAACTGAAGCCGGGGGAAGGGGCAGGGCATGGCGTGGCCTGGCTCCTCCCCCTCCCGGCTTTGTCACTCCCCACAGGTCACCATCCCCCCCCCACAGGTCGCCATTCTTTACTGTGTTAGAGTGTCATTTTGTGTCATTTTGGTTGGTGGTGTGCCCCCGGATTTTTTTAATGTTAAAAGTGTGCCATAGCTCAAAAAAGGTTGGGAAACACTGCCGTAGACCATGCACTGTTAGCCCACCGCCTAGCCGTGACTGGAGTCGGGGGGACTGCCCTTAAATGGGTGGCCTCCTTTCTTCAGGATCGGGGACAGCGTGTGCAGAGGGGAGGTCTCGGGAGGCTCCCATTAAGTTGTGGGGTCCCCAGGGGCCATCCTCTCGCCCTTATTATTCAACGTTTACATGCGCCCCCTGGCCCAGCTGGCCCGCGACTTTGGTCTGGAGTGTTATCGGTACGCGGATGACACCCAGCTTCTGCTGAGAATGGACGGCAGGCCGGACACCGTACCCGATTGTTTCCATCTATGCCTCGAAGCCGTGACTGGATGGCTGCATGCCAGCCGGCTGAAGGTGAATCCGTCGAAGACGGAGATCTTGTGGCCTGGTCGCCCTGGGCTGGATGAGTGCCGGTTGCCTACCCTGGATGGCGAGCAACTTAGCCCGTCACCCTTGGTTAAGAGCTTAGGTGTTAAACTGGACTCCTTGCTGACCATGGAGGCCCAGGTCTCCATGGTCAGCAAGACGTCGTTTTTCCACCTACGACAGGCTAGGCGACTGGCCCCCTACCTGTCCAGGGATGACCTGGCCACGGTGATCCAAGCGACGGTCATCTCGAGACTGGACTACTGTAACGTCCTCTACGTTGGCCTTCCCTTGTCGACAATCCGGAAACTCAAGCTGGTGCAGAATGCCGCGGCTCGCTTGCTGGTGGGAGCACCAGTGAGGGAGCACATCACTCCCATCCTCCGGCAACTGCACTGGCTTCCCATCGAGTACCGAATTGCCTTCAAGGTGTTGGTTTTAACCTTTAAGGCCTTGTACGGTTTGGGGCCTGTGTACCTGAGGGACCGCCTTACTCCGTATGTTCCCCCGAGATCGCTGCGCTCGGAAGAGCAAAATTTGTTGGTGGTTCCATCGTCCCGCTCCTGCCACCTGTCCAGCACTAGACAGAGAGCTTTCTCGGCTGCGGCTCCAGTACTCTGGAACTCGCTCCCTGAGCATATTCGAGCGATCCCTGAACTCCTTCCCTTTCGAAGGGAATGTAAGACGGCTTTTTTCAGGCTAGCGTTTGGCTAAACCCAAATGTGATTGGCTCGTCCTGCTTCAGTTAAAGAATTGTTGACCCGTTCCATCTCGGTTATGTATCGTGTTTTTACTATGTGTTTTATTGTATGTTTTATTATATGTTTGCAATTGTGATCCGCCCCGAGCCTGCAGGGAGGAGCGGAATATAAAACCGAAGAAATAAATAAAATAAAATAAATCATCACTGTTTAGGATGGTTGGGACCGTCGTCAGAGATCGAAGTACCTTAAACAATTGCGCCATGCGTGAGCTCGCAGACGCTATCAGGGAGGCGTAATATAATTTCTTCGCCTCTCGGATAGCATGTTCATAAGCCTCCATAAACTGCTTATAAGTTGTTCTCGATACTTTGTCACGGAGCTCCCGCCACACGCTCTCTAGTAGTCTCTTCTCGCGTTTCATCGCCCAGAGTTTATTTATTTATTTATTTATTTATTAGGTTTTATATTCCGCTCCTCCCTGCAGGCTCGGGGCGGATCGCAACAACATTCAATAAAAACATCGAGGTACAACAATGTTAAAAAGACCACAAGGGTTACAAATTCTTAAAAACTCAAGAACATGGTCATACAATACATTTCCGGATTAGCCAAAAGCGAGTGTGAAGAGGGCAGTCTTGCACGCCCTCCGGAAAGGAAGAAGCTCTCGGATCGCGCGGGTATCGGGTGGAAGAGAGTTCCACAGCATAGGGGCCGCAACAGAAAAGGCACGCTGCCTGGTTGTGGACAGGTGGCAGGAGCGGATGGATGGAATTTCCAACAAGTTCTGCTCCTCTGAGCGCAGTGATCTCGGGGGAACATACGGGGTAAGGCGGTCCCTCAGGTACACAGGCCCTAGACCGTATAAGGCCTTGAAGGTCAGAACCAACACCTTGAAGGCAATTCGGTACTCGATAGGAAGCCAGTGCAGTTGCCGTAGGATGGGGGTAATGTGCTCTCTCACTGGTGCTCCCACCAGTAAGCGAGCAGCGGCATTCTGCACCAGCTTGAGTTTCCGGATTGTCAACAAAGGAAGGCCCACGTAGAGGGCGTTACAGTAGTCCAGCCTTCAGATGACCGTCGCTTGGATCACCGTGGCCAGGTCGTCCCTGGACAGGTAGGGTGCCAGTCGCCTAGCCTGTCGGAGATGGAAAAATGATACTTTGCTGGACATGGACAGCAAAGGGTCCAGATGGATGCCCAGACTCTTAACAAGGGATGACGGGCTAAGTTGCTCGCCATTCAGGGTAGGCAACCGGCACTCATCCAGCCCAAGGCAACCGGGCCACAAGATCTCCGTCTTCGACAGATTCACCTTCAGCCGGCTAGCACGCAGCCATCCAGTCACGGCTTCAAGGCATAGATGGAAACAATCGGGTACGGTATCCGGCCTGCCGTCCGTTCTCAGCACCAGCTGGGTGTCATCAGAGTACTGATAACACTCCAGACCAAAGTCGCAGGCCAGCTGGGCCAGGGGGCGCATGTAAATGTTGAATAATAAAGGAGAGAGGATGGCCCCCTGGGGGACCCCACAAGTTAATGGGAGCCTCCCAGAGACCTCCTCTCCCCTCTCCACACGTTGTCCCCGGTCCTGGAGGAAGGAGGCCACCTATTTAAGGGCAGTCCCCCTGACCTCAGTCACGGCTAAACGGTGGGTCAACAGTGCGTGGTCTACTGCAGGGCTGTCCAACCCGCGGCCTGGGGACCGTATACGGCCCCCAAGCTTTTTAATAAAAAATAAAAATTGAATAAATAAATAAATAAAAAATACCTACTTCTGGGTTCGGAGCAAGTATCGCGAGAATACGCAATCCACACGGGATTTCACTGTCAACGTGAGATCACGCCGGCATTGACAGCAAAATCCCGTGTGGATTGCGTATTCTCGCGATACTCTTCGGCTACTCTACTACTGGATCGCTGAGGCCCACAGACGCGATTAGGACCTTCTTCGACTCGGTCGGTCGTCGCCTCTCTCGTCGTCCGGGTACTCCTGGATCCTGCGCGTTTGGGAAAGGTAGGCGAAGCAGGGGCTCCTCAGGGGCTCCTCATTTCCCTCCCCCATCTCCCCTCATGTATTAAGTATAAAATTAAATATATTTAAAGATGAAATAAGGGGAGATGGGATACATTAAAATAAGGGGGAGGGGAGGATGGAATTAGATATATTTAATATTAAATTAAAATAAGGGGAGAGGGCGCAGGGGGAGAGGGCGGAGCCGGGGAGGGGGCGGAGCCGGTGGTGGGGGCGGAGCCGGGGGCAGACCCTACGGCCCCCCAGGTCATCAGTGACCGGAATTCAGGCCCCTGGGCCGGTAGAAGTTGGACAGCCCTGGTCTACTGTATCGAACGCTGCTGTTAGATCTAACAAAACAAGCAGGGCTGATCCACCCTCAGAGAACCAAGGCGAGCGATTTCTGAGCAATTGGAGAGGACGTCTCGGGGCGATCTCGCCGAGTGCGTTGGACAATCAGACGTTCCATGAGTCCACTGGCATCTCGATCGAGTCGCTGACAGGCTCCAGGTCCCGCAGAGCATTCAGGAACCTGCTCAGTTCCATAAGTCTCCTTGGGCGGACCTAAACTGATCCGGCGCCCAAGCAGGGTGGAGGGGCGTGCTCCAATCGGATTCTCAGGGCGCAGTGAGATAGAGGATAGGGTCACTTGGATTCCTGCACTGAAGACCAAGTCTAGTGTGTGTCCAGCCTGATGAGCGGGACCTGAATCACAAAGTGAGAGAGTCCTAGTGTCGCCATGGTTGACACTAGGTCCGCAGCTACTGGTGAAAATGAGCCTGCATCAGCGTGGACGTTGGAAGTCCCCCAAGACAATAAGTCTGGGGAACCTCAAGGACCACTCCGATACAGTCTCTAGTAGCTGGGGTAGGCTGTCCGCCGGTGCGCTAGGTGCACGGTACACCAGCAAAAGGCTACACTCTCTTGGGAATCCCACACTAGGCCGGCACTTTCAATATAATAATGCTGTTTATTTCTATTCCGCTCTTCTCACCCCGAAGGGGACTCAGTGCGGATTACAATACATATACGACAGACAATCCCTGACGGAGACGTACAGTTTTACACATAGACAGTACAGGTTACACATAGACAGTACAGTGCAGTTTTATAGAAGGGTTCTTTCTTGGCTGCGTCACAGGGTAACAGGACATGCAGGTGTGCGTCATACAGGGTCATCCAGGATGTCACTGCTCCAATTACGTCATTGTTGTTGTTATGCGTCTTTGCATCACAAGGGGGTGCTGTTGTTCCATCCTCATGACGGGAGCCTTCTGGTTTTTTCCCTCTTCCGCAATTCACCTCGCTGGCCAGCCGAAACTTTCAGACGTTGTAGGTCTGTAAAAAGCCCTTCCCCATTATTTATATAATGGTCCCCATTGGTGTTTGAACTGCTTGGGTGGGCAGTGGACTAGGCTCATATACTGTTAATAGCTGGTCATCCAGGCCAGCTCGGGGATTGAACCAGCAACCTTCCGATTGCAGCACAGTTTATTTTACCACTGTGCTATCTCCCCGGCCCTATCAGTTATTTTCAGCACAGGAACTGTCCTGAGAGGGAAAAGATCACGAGAGAGCATTGCTACGCCACCCCACGCCTCTCGTTCCGTATCTGGTGGGTGATTGCCTATCCCAGAGGTGTTAATTTCTGGAGATGGATCTCATCTCCCTCTTGTAAGCATTAGGAAGGTTGAAGACCACTGTTCTAGGCCCCTGAAGGGCCTAAAATAATAATAATAATAATATATCATATTATAATAATATTATAATATAATAACATAAGATTTTTTTTTCTTTCTGCCCTTTCTCCCTGAGGGGACTCGGGGTGGACTCCAGCATATATACAGACATAGGCAATGCCTTTGAAACACACAATGAAACACACATGGATAGGCAAAAGGCTTCCCCTTTCGTTTCTGGCCCTGGAGACGGTGCTCAACTCTGGATCTAAGGGAGGTGCTCATCTCCATTTCCAAGCCTAGGAGCCTGTGCGACTTTGTGGGGTGCCCTTTTACATTCCCACCGAAGCAGTCCCTATTGATCTACTCACATTTGCATATTTCCGAACTGCTAAGTTGGCAGGAGCTGGGGCTGACAGCAGGAGCTCACCCCGTCTCACAGATTCAAACTGCCAACCTTCTGGTTCGCAAGCTGAGCAGCGCAAGGGTTTAACCCATTGTGCTTCCATGGGTCCAACAAGAGGCATCTCTATTTGAAGATGCAGCTCTGGGCCTCTTCCCTTCCTCTTCAGCTTGCTCTTACTCTGAAATGTACATATTTTATCTTGAAGATGGAAGGCAGCCTCGAATCCGTACCCGATAATTTCCATCGTTGCCTTGAGGCCGTCACTGGATGGCTGCGAGCCAGTAGGTTGAAGGTGAATCCGGCAAAGACGGAGATCCTGTGGCTGGGTCCTCCGGGCTGTAGCGATGTTCAGCTTCCAACCCTGGACGGCGTGACATTATGTCCGTCGCCCTCTGTTAAGAGCTTAGGAGTAACCTTGGACCCCCTGTTGTCGATGGAGGCCCACGTCTCCAGCGTCAGCAGGGTAGCATTTTTCCATCTTCGCCAGGCGAGGAAGCTGGCCCCCTACTTGTCCCGGCGTGACTTAGCCACAGTGATCCAAGCCACGGTCATCTCGAGGCTGGACTACTGTAACGCTCTTTACATTGGCCTTCCTCTGTCGGTAATCCGGAGACCCAAGCTGGTGCAGAACGCCGCAGCGTGATTCCTAGCGGGGGTCCCCCATTGGCCACCGCATCACGCCAATCCTGCGCGAACTGCACTGGCTCCCAACTGAATGCCGGATTGCCTTCAAAGTGTTAGTCCTGACTTTTAAGGCCTTACATGGTCTGGGGCCAGTGTACCTGCGGGGCTGCCTTGTCCCATATCAGGGCTGTCCAACTTCTACCGGGCCCAGGGCCGGAATAGAGGTCACTGATGACCTCGGGGGGTCGGCCCCGCCCCCGGGCCCCGCCCCCAGCCCAGGCCCCGCCCCCTCTTAAAGCTGTCATTCTCCCTCCTCCTCTTTCCCGGGCGCCACGGCGCCAGGGAAAGAGGAGGAAGGAGGAGGAGGAGCGAGATTTCTCCCTCCGCCTCCTTCCCGGGCACTGCGGCTGTCCCGAGCGCCACGACGCCCGGGAAAGGCATGGTGCCCGGGAAAGAGGAGGAAGAGGGAGATTTCTCCCTCCTCCTCCTCCTCTTTCCTGGGCACCGCGGCTGTCCCGAGTGCCGCAGCACCCGGGAAAGGCACGGCGCCCGGGAAAGAGGAGGAGGAGGGGAGGCAGAAGGTGGCGCCAAGGGCAGCGCGTCACAGGCCTGGCGTGACGCGCTGCCCTTGGCGCCGCCTACTCCTCCTTTCGGCGGCTCCCCCCGCCCTTCCTAGGGAGGGAGCCACCGAAAAAGGAGTAGGCGGCGCCAAGGGCAGCGCGTCACGCCAGGCCTGTGACGCGCTGCCCTTGGCGCCTCCACTCCTCGGCGGCTCCCCGCCCTTCCTAGGGCGGGAGCCGCCAGCAGAAGGCGGCGCCAAGGGCAGCGCGTCACAGGCCTGGCGTGATGCGCTGCCCTTGGCGCCGCCTACCTCCTTTCGGCGCGGAGAGAGGACGGAGGGCGGTGCAGGGAGGAGGAGCTAGCTCTCTTCCTCCTCCCTGCCCCGCCTCCCCCTCCCCCCCGGCCGCCAATTTTTAAAAAAAATTTAAAAATGGCGGCTGGGGGCATAGCAGGGGCCATGTCCAACAGGCTGGGGGGCCGGATCCGGCCCCAGGGCCGCCAGTTGGACAGCCCTGTCCCATATCATCCCACCAGATCACTGAGCTCCGAAGAGCAAAACCTCCTGGTCATCCCAAATGTGAGGACCTACCATCTGTCCGCAACCCGCCGCCGGGCTTTCTCTGTTGCGGCCCCAACCCTGTGGAACGCACTGCCCGCCGGCATCCGTGCCACCCAGGGCCTCCTCCCGTTCAGGAGAGCAGTTAAGACATTGCTGTTCCAACAAGCCTTCGAGGTTAACTAGACTGTAGCTCGCGCCGCCTGGCTGTCATCCCACTGCGACTCCATTGGTTGCTTCAACTGTTCTAATTGTAATTCCATCTTAATGGTATTACTGTGAGTTATTATGAGTTATCTGACAATTGTATTTTACGAACTGTTGTGAGTCGCCCCGAGCCGTTGGGGGGAGGGGGGCGACAGACAAATGCGAAATAATAAATAAACAAATAAATAAAGTATTTCCAAGTCCTCCCATGCAGAACCGGGATGTCCCAGCACTTGAGGATAGAACCAGCGGATGCAAAAGCCGCTGGTACCGAAGACAGAATGCTGGGCAGCCTTGCGTTGTTTTCCCTCCGGACATAACAGAGCCGGGCACCGAGCCCCCCGGGCCTGCCAAGAAAAGGAGGGCGGGCCTTTCCCAAAAGGAAACACATTCGGAACAAGAAGGGAAGGATAAAGGAGTGACGCAGGTTGGGGGCTGCTAGTGCTACTTTGACAACCCCAACAACCCTTATGGTTCTGAAGTTAAGGGGCAAAGACTAAAGGGTGTTTTGAAGCCAGGTATCATATCCGCTAGCCTCCCAGATGGGACTGTATCACAACTCCCATCAGCACTAGTCGTGATGAGGGATATGGGAGTTGTAGTCCAGTATCTGAGAGGCCAGCGACAAAAACACACATACACAGAGCCTTCAAGGGGAAGGGGCGAGCGAGGGCGAACTCACAGCCGCAGCTCCTCAAAGGACTTGACGGAGTAGAGGGGCGAGGTGGGGTCGCGCTGGAGCACCTCCACCTGGTTCGTGTTGTCCACCAGGTTGCTGCGGATGAGCTTGTTCAGCAAGGATTGGGCCGCCCGGTCCTCTGGAGGAAAGGAAGGAAAGAAACGGTTTTAGGAGTTGGATCCAAAGCTAGTACTTCGAGCACAAGTTTGGAAACATTCGGGGACAGAATCCCCCCAGTTGATGGCCAGCAGAGGAATCCAAGCAAACCAGTTCTTTCCACTCCCCAAAAGAGCCAGCCAGATGTTTCATCTATCTATCTATCCGTCTGTCTGTCTTATCTATCAAAAAGTCAAACAGTACATGTGTCTAACTATAGAAAAGTTAAAAAGTACCGTATTTTTCGCTCCATAAGACGCACCTGCTGATAAGACGCACCTAGATTTTAGAGGAGGAAAATAGGAAAAAAAATATTTTCGCTCCCCCTCTAAAATCTAGGTTAGTCTTATCAGCAGGTGTCTTCTCAGAGGGCTCGCTGGTCGCTCGCCCTCTGCCTCCTTTCCTTCCCCCACCCTTTCCTTGAGGGAAGAAAAGGTGGGAGGAAGGAAAAGGAGGCAGAGGGCGGAGCGAACTGCGTCGCGTCAGCTGACGCGACGCGGTTCGCTCCGCCCTCCTCCTTTTCCTTCCCTCCGCCCTTTCTTGAGGGCGGGGGGAAGGAAAAGGAGGCAGAGGGAGAGCGAACCGCGTCGCGTCAGCTGTGACGCGACGCGGTTCGCTCCGCCTCCGCCTCCTTTTCCTTCCCTCCGCCCTTTCCTTGAGGGCGGGGGGAAGGAAAAGGAGGCAGAGGGAGAGCGAACCGCGTCGCGTCAGCTGTGACGCGACGCGGTTCGCTCCGCCTCCGCCTCCTTTTCCTTCCCTCCGCCCTTTCCTTGAGGGCGGGGGAAGGAAAAGGAGGCAGAGGGGAGAGCGAACCGCGTCGCGTCAGCTGTGATGCGACGCGGTTCGCCTCCGCCTCCGCCTCCTTTTCCTTCCCTCCGCCCTTTCCTTGAGGGCGGGGGAAGGAAAAGGAGGCAGAGGGAGAGCGAACCGCGTCGCGTCAGCTGTGACGACGAGCGGTTCGCTCCGCCTCCTTTTCCTTCCCTCCGCCCTTTCCTTGAGGGGCGGGGAAGGAAAAGGAGGCAGAGGGAGAGCGAACCGCGTCGCGTCAGCTGTGACGCGACGCGCGGGCTCCGCCTCCGCCTCCTTTCCTTCCCCGCCCTTTCCTCGAGGGAAGCAAAGGTGGGGAAGGAAAAGGAGGCAGAGGGCGAGCGAACCAGCGTCCCTCCGCCGCCGCAACGGACCACAGAAGAGGAGAGGCAGCGACAGGGTAAGTATATCGCCGCCTCCCTCTGCTCCAGCGCCTGCCCCCCCGGCCTGCGTCTTCGCTCCATAAGACGCAGCTGATTTTTCATCCCACTTTGGGAGGAAAAAAACTGCATCTTATGGTGTGAAAAATACGGTATATCTATCTATCTATCTATCTATCTAAGAGTCTGCCTATCAAAAAGTCAAATAGTATGTCTGTTTATCTATCTAGCTAGTTATACAAAGTCTAAAAATGAGGGAAAGGGAATCCTCCAAGTTTTGCCTGTCCTGTCTGCCATTTTTTGTGCATTGCGCATGAGCGGGCGCCATTAATGAAACCATTCCGAATTTTGGATTACTTCCATTTCAATTTCGAAATCTTTCTTAGAAAAATACAGAAGTCAATCAGAATCAAAGCGCCAGCGCCCCCTACATCCGAAACGAGTTTTGAACCATTTTTTTTAATCAACCAGGCCTATCTATTTATATTATTTATTTATTTATTTGCGACATTGATATGCCGCCCTTCTCACCCCAAAGGGGACTCAGAGCGGCTTACTAGTAAAATGTAAGTACAGTATATTATATTATTGCCATAGCACAATATTAATATTATATATTACAGTTGTAATGATGTTGATTATTTGTGTGTAAATGTTGTGTGACATGTGTTAAAATGTATGTTGTTTTGAATGTTCTATGGTTTGTTTCTGTGGGTGAAACAGAAGGGAGGCATGGCAGAAGCTTAGAAGAGCTGTCGCCATGGCAACCAGGGCTAGAGGCTAGTAGAATGTTCAGGTTTGAATTCTACAGTTGGAAAAGAGCGGGAAGCCAACTGCCAAATGAGAGGGGGAGGAGTTATGTTCTAGTTTAGAGTGTCCTAAGGACTGAAAGAGAACGGTCCAGTGTTAGTGTGTGTCTTAAGGTCTGCTAGTGAGCAGTCCAGTTAAAGGGTATAGAGACCCTAGTTAAAGTTGCAGGGGTTTATAGAGGTTTAGTGGAAACCCTATAATAGGTCCCCATTGTGTTATGTAACAGAAAAAGTTGTGCCTCTAAGGAAGTTTGAAACCAACCAAGATTATACCCATTTGTGTCAAAATAAATTGTTTGCATCTTAAAAGGAAAACACCTCTCCTGATTCTTTTATTGGTGGTGGCCCTCAAAGTCAGTGGTCAGCCGGATAAATGGTGGCAGCGTGGTCAAGTGGTCACTGAGAAGTTTTAAAACTCCAGTCAGTTAAATGGTGAAGGGGTGAGACAGTACCCTGCCAATAAACGTGAAGTTGCTGAGGTAACTTCGAGGTTTCCTTGGATTGGAGGTCAGCAGTGTGGACATAGAAAGATTGTCCAGTCTGAGGCCAGTCAAGAAGTGGAGTGGTCACATATTGGCGGCAGCGGTGGGATCTTTAAGAGAGGGTCCACCCTGTCCAGCCGGTTGATTTGAACGTAGCTTCACCGCAACAGTGTACTATTTATTTATTTATTTATTGTTCCATCTTGTATTCCGCTCCTCCCTGCAGGCTCGGGGCGGATAACAACATAAAATTAGGCTGACATGTAGCCTCCATGTCGCCATACAATAAAATACAGACATAAAAATGCAACATGAATCCCGTGACTAAAATCGTATCGCATGCAATAGCATTCCCCTTAACCAGGGTATTGGTTATACAGATGAGTACGTTAGATTTGCTTGCCTAACCGAAGGCCAGTCTAAAAAGGGCGGTCTTGCAGGCCCTGCGAAACGGGATGAGCTCTGTGGCGGCTCGGGCATCGTCCCGGGAGAGAGTTCCAGAGCACCGGAGCCGCCACAGAGAAGGCTCTTTGCCTGGTAGCAGACAAGTGGCAGGCGCGGACCGATGGTACTAGGAGCAAATTCGACTCCTCTGAACGTAGTGATCTCGGGGGAATATAAGGGGCAAGGCGGTCCCTCAGGTACGCAGGCCCTAGGCCGTGTAAGGCCCTAAAGGTTAACACCAACACCTTGAAGACAACTCGGTACTCAATGGGTAGCCAGTGCAACTGCCGAAGGATGGGCGTAATGTGCTCCCTTACCGACGTTCCCGCCAGCAAGCGAGCAGCGGCATTTTGCACTAGCTTGAGTTTCTGGATTGTCGCCAAGGGAAGGCCAACGTAGAGGGCGTTACAGTAGTCCAGTCTCGAGATGACCGTCGCTTGGATCACCGTGGCCAGGTCGTCCCTGGAAAGGTAGGGTGCCAGTCGCCTAGCCTGTCGTAGGTGAAAAAAGGACGCCCTGCTGGCCGCGGAGACCTGGGTCTCCATGGTCAGCAGGAGGTCCAGTTGAACGCCCAAGCTCTTAACAACAGGTGACAGGCTGAGCCGCTCACCATCTAGGGTAGGCAACCGGCACTCATCCCGCCCAGGCCGACCAGGCCACAAGATCTCCGTCTTCGACGGGTTCACCTTCAGCCGGCTGGCCCGCAGCCAACCAGTCACGGCCTCTAGGCACTGGTGGAAACAATCGGGTACGGTGTCCAGCCTGCCGTCCATTCTCAGCAGAGAATGTTACATTATACTGTAATATTATTAGTAATATTACATGTAATATAAAATATATATAATATCATATTATTAGTAGTAGTACTAGCTGTACCCGGCACGCGTTGCTGTGCCCTTTTTAGGAGATGCGAGAAAGTTCAATCATCCACGGTGTGTCCTCCTCTAAAATGCAGTTGGATGGAGTGTGGGTCATGGTGTGGCAAGTTGGGTCTTTATTGGTCTTGGTTCTGGGCCACAGTGGTCTGTGGGGAATGATGGGTTTTGAAGTACTACAAATCCCATTTTCCATGGTGGTACTTGAAGTCCCATCATGCATGGTCGGGGCTCTGTGTGCCAAGGTAGTTTACTGTAAATACAGGCCATACACAATGTCCCATGAGCTGAGGCCTAGTTAGGAACAGCAAGTTAATGAAGCCTTACTGTCAATTCAGGCCATACACAATGTGCAATGAGCTGAGGCCTAGTCGGGAGAATCAAGTTAATGAAGTCTTATTGTCAATTCAGAGCGTAAACAGCTTCCCAGTAACACACACACACACTCCACTTGTTTCACTGCCAACAGAATTGAGGATGCGAGCCACAGGTGGGGGCGAAACGTCAGGAGGGCGTGCTGCTGGAACATGGCCAGTGACACAGAGACCCTATTTTGGGAAGCCATGGTCTCCGGGCTGAAAAAGGCCCTTCCTCCCCTGGCATCCCATAACAGCCCCTCCCCTTCCTCAAAGTACCTTCTTTCTTCATTCCGGGCAGGGCGGAGGCGCCCCTGCTTCCTTTACCGCTCCAGAAATGGGCTCAGGGAGCCCCTAGCATCCCTTTCCTCTGAAGAGGAAGCCTCATCCTGTTGGACTCCATCTCCCAGGATCCCTCCCGCCCTGCGAAGCAGCCGAGGCTTCGGGGAGTTGGAGTCCAAAGAGTCCGAGTCCTGGAGGCCTCGTGTGGCGGGCAGAAGGCGCAGCTTCTGACCTCACTCCCGGGGGGAGGAGAGGGGTCCTCTTGAACTCTCTGGGCGGGAAGGAGAGGCAGAGCCAAGGGGAGGAGGAGGTGGGTGGAGAGAAAGGCGGGCTTCCTTGTGCCAGTGGGCTTCTTCAGAAGAGGCGATGCTAGCGATGAGGCAGCGGGCCAGGTCCCTGGCACTCCCGGAAGAGGAGATCGGAGGGGAGGCATCGCAGAGCAGCCGTCTTCCGCCTCATGGAGCCGGGTGGCGCGGGCGCTGCCTTGGGCTCCTTGGGGTTATGGCCCTCTTCGGCCGCTTCCAGACGGCCCCTAACCTCCGGAGGGCATTCAGGCGGGGAGGAGGTTCCGCTCTCCCAGTGGAGAGCAGGTGAATGCGCTGTGCTGGGGATCGGGCGAAGGCGCGGGCGCCGCCGGATCCTCCTCCCATAGGTTTGAATGGGCAATTTTGGGGTGTCGCGTTTAGGGTCTGCGGAAGTTGTAAGGGTGGGGGTTTGTGCCTAGTTGGTACCTCATGGCCTGGTGAATCGTGTGTTGTGGGTTTTGTGGTTGTGGGGGTTATGGTGTGGCCGTGCATAATCGTCAACCCACGACCACGTCTCCTTTATATATATAGATTATATTATATTGTATTACATTATAACATTATCAATATGATATGTATATACATTATAATATATATTATATTCAGGAGGCAAGATGGAACCACCTTCCTGGCCCCTCTCTTCACTCTGATCTATATATCATCTATCTATCTATTTATCTCTATGTATCACTATCTATTTCTGTATCATCTATTTATTTATTTATCTTTATGTATCATTTATCTATCTCCATGTATCATCTATCTATCTCCATGTATCATCTATCTATCTATTTATCTCTCTGTATCATTTATCTATCTCCATGTATCATCTATCTATTTATTGATCTCTATGCATCATCTATATATCTACCTGTCTCTATGTATCATCTATCTATCTATTTATCTCTAGGTATCATCTATCTATCTACCTCTCTCTATATATCACTATTTATGTATCATCTATTTATTTATCTTTATGTATCATTTATCTATCTATTTCTCTCTATGTATAGTCTATCTACCAGTCCTCTACCAGCCCGCACCACAGGAAGAACACCATCATCCTCACGTCAGCATAGGCACATCTGTGCTTAAGTCCGTTCAGCAATTCACCTCCCTGGGAAGCATCATCTCTTCAGACGCCAAGATTGACAAAGAGATAGATCACAGATTAGCAAAGGCATAGAGTGCATTCGGAAGGCTTCACAAAAGAGTCTGGAGCAACGAGCACCTGAGGCAAAGCACCAAAATCAGTGTGTATACAGCTATCATACTGTCTATTCTCCTCTATGGGTCTGAAACATGGGTCACCTATTGCCAACACCTACGACTCCTCGAACGCTTTCATCAGCGCTGTCTGCGCACAATCCTAAATATACACTGGACTGACCATGTGACGAATGTTGCTGTCCTTGAGCAAGCAGGTATCACCAGCGTTGAGGCCACGCCATTGAGAACACAGCTGCGCTGGGCAGGGCACGTCTCTAGGATGGAGGACCACTGCCTCCCAAAGATACTACTGTACGGTGAACTCGCCACGGGTCAGCGCAAGAGAGGCGCCCCCAAAGAGAGATATAAGGACTCCCTGAAACAACATCTCAGGCTCGGCCAGATTGATCACCAACAATGGTCCGCCCTGGCCTCACATCGGGAGGCATGGAGACGCACTATCCACAATGCTGCGGCCTCTTTCGAGAAGACACGCCGAACGAGTCTCGAAGAGAAACGACAACGCAGAAAGAACCGCAACTTGGAAACAACGTCACCCAAGGAGACTTTCTGCTGTGCTTTCTGCAACCGGACTTGCCTATCTCAGATTGGCCTTTTTAGTCATCAACACGCTTGTAAAAAGCGTGGGATGAGTCCTTCCTGAATCTTCGTTCGCGAAGTAATGCCGAGAGAGATAGTCTATCTATTTACTGATCTACAGCATATGTATCATCTATCTATCTACCTGTCTCTATTTATCATCTACCTATCTGTCTCTATGTGTCATCTATCTATATAATTATCTCTATCTATCTATCTATCTATATATCTATACAAAAGTCTGTTTATCCATCTGTAGAAAAAGTCAAATAGCCTCCCTGCCTATCTATCTATTGAAAAATCAGAAAGTAAGACAGACACTCTGTCTGTCTCTCTATCTATAGAAAAGTCAAAAAGTACCGTATTTTTCGCACCATAAGGCGCACCTGCTGATAAGACGCACCTTGATTTTTGAGGAGGAAAATTGGGAAAAAAAATTGGGGGCTGGTTACACTAACATGGAGGGGGGGGAGGCGCTGGAGCAGAGGGGGCCGCGATGTACTTACGCTATATTCGCGCCCCCTCCGGCGGCTCCCGGTGGCTCCTGTGCATGCCCATACTCTCGCCGCCGTGTCGCTGCAGCCAGCCGGCGGCGCGGAGGAACGGGGGCGGAAGAGGGGACTCGTGGGGCGGGCTCGCCACTCATGGACCCGAGGAGGAGGGGGGAGGCCACGAGGGCGGCCCCCACGGTGACGCAGCGGCAGCCGTAGCAGCAGCCGCAGCAGCAGCAGCAGAGGAAGGGCCCGAAGCCAGAGGCGCTTCTTCCTGACGTCAGGAAGAAGCGCCTCTGCCGAGGAGGAAGGGGAGGCGGCGGCTGTAAGGAGGCCCGAAGAGAGGCCGCAGGGAGGGAGGGAGGGAACTCTTCCTCCTTCCCTCCCTCCCTGCGGCCTCTCTTTCGGGCCTCCTTACAGCGCGGTCGCCTCCCTTCCTCCTCGGCAGAGGCGCGACGAAGTGACGTCAGGAAGAAGCGCCTCTGCCGAGGAGGAGGGCCTCGCCAGCCGCGCGCTTACAGCGTTCTGGCTGCAGTGACACGGCGGCGAGAGTATGGGCATGCACAGGAGCCACCGGGAGCCGCCGGAGGGGGCGCGAATATAGCGTAAGTACATCGCGCCCCCTCTGCTCCAGCCTCCCCCTCCATGTTAGTGTATTCGCTCCATAAGACCCAGGTTATTTTTCTTCCTACTTTGGGAGGAAAAAAACTGCGTCTTATGGTCCGAAAAATACGGTATGTCAATCTATAGAAAAGTCTATCTATCTAGAGCAGTGTTTCTCAACCTTCCTAATGCCGCGACCCCTTGATACAGTTCTTCATGTTGTGGTGACCCCCAACCAGAAAATTATTTTTGTTGCTATTTCACAACTGTAATTTTGGTAATGTTATGCATCATAAATGTAAATATCTGATATGCAGAATGTATTTTCATTCACCGGACCAAATTTGGCACAAATACCCGATACGGGATTGATTTTGTCATTTGGGAGTTGTAGTTGCAGGGATTTATAGTTCACCTACAATCAAAGAGCATTCTGAACTCCACCAACAATGGAATTGAACCAATCTTGGCACACAGAACTCCCATGACCAACGGAAAATACTGGAAGGGTTTGGAACTTTGGCTGGGCATTGACATTGAGTTTGGGAGTTGTAGTTCACCTACATCCTGAGAGCACTGCGGACTCAAACAGTGATGGATCTGGACCAAACTTGGCACAGATACTCAAAATGTCCGACTGTGAACACTGGCGGAGTTTGGGGGAAATAGACCTTGACAATTGGAAGTTGTAGTTGCTGGGATTTATAGTTCACCTACAATCAAAGGGCATTCTGAACTCCACCAACAATGGAATTGAACCAATCTTGGCACACAGAACTCCCATGACCAACGGAAAATACTGGAAGGGTTTGGAACTTTGGCTGGGCATTGACATTGAGTTTGGGAGTTGTAGTTCACCTACATCCTGAGAGCACTGCGGACTCAAACAGTGATGGATCTGGACCAAACTTGGCACAGATACTCAAAATGTCCGACTGTGAACACTGGCGGAGTTTGGGGGAAATAGACCTTGTCATTTGGGAGTTGTAGTTGCAGGGATTTATAGTTCACCTACAATCAAAGGGCATTCTGAACCCTAGCAACGATGGAATTGGGCCAAACGTCCCATACAGAACCCCCATGACCAACAGAAAATACTGTGTTTGTTGATGGTTTTTGGCGACCCCTCTGACACCTCCTCGCGACCCCTCCAGGGGTCCCGACCCCCAGGTTGAGAAACACTGATCTAGAGAAAAATAAAATAGTTTGTCTATCTATCTAGCTATAGAAAAGTCAAAAGTATGTTAATATATCTAGCTATAGAAAAGTCAAATACTATGCCTATCTGTAGAAGATACCTATCTATCGATCGATCGAGAGCAGTGTTTCCCAACCTGTCTAATGCCGTGATCCCTAAATAAAATTCCTCATGTCACCCCAACCATATTTTCGTTGCTACTTCAGAACTGTAATTTTGCTACTGTTATGAATTGTATTGTAAATATCCGACATTCTGTACGTATTTTCATTGTAGGAAATAGAACATAATTAAAGCATAGCGATTAATTGCAAAAACAATATGTTTGCGGGAGTATGGACAACGAAAGGTGGGATGTGCAGTACCTCCAACTGATTCACCTCTGACATCCACAGTCCAGAGACCAATAATAATAACAACAACAGCAGCAGCAAAAAGAACAACAGAGTTGGAAGGCACCTCTAAGGGCCATCTAGTCCACACACCCCCCCCCCAAATTCGGCCTTCATGCAGGGAAAGCACAATCAAAGCACCCGACAGATGGCCATCCAGCCTAAATAATAACAATAATAACAATACTGACTCAGGAAGGCAGGCGGGCAGGCAGACAGGTCACTGTGAGCAGAGGTCCTCCTTCGCTGCGCCCTCGGTGCAGGCCAAAGGCGACCTTTAAAAGCGGCATGGCTCTGTTGCTGCTGCCGCCGCTTCCCACATGGTCGCGCGGCCTGGCCTTGCAGAAAGCCCCTCACCTGGCTTGCGCCGTGTAAGGCCAGGCCGCGCGGTGGTGCCTCCCTCACCAGGCTTTTGCTGCTTGCCAGGCCCGACGGATGGCATGAGCCAGGCGGGGGGCTTCCCGCGAGGCCAGGCCACACGGGAAGACCCTTGCCTGGCTTGCGCCGCCCACTGGGACTGGCGAGCAGCAGAAGTCAGGTAAGGGAGGCCCACCGTGCAGCTTGGCCTGGTGGGAAGTCCCTCGCCTGGCTTGTGCTGCCAGTTAGGACTTGCCTGGTTTTTGCCGCTTGCCAATCCTGGTGGGCGGCGCGAGCCAGCAAAGGGAGGCACCACCACGCGGCCTGGCCTCGCGGGACGCCCCTCGCTTAACTCTTAAATGGCTGACCTCCTTCCTCCACCAGCGGTCTCAGCGTGTGAGGAGGGGCGAGGTGGTCTCCGAGGGCTCCCACTACTCGGTGGGGGCCCCCAGGGGGCCATTCTCTCCCCTCTGTTATTTAACATCTACATGCAGCCGCTTGCACAGCTGGTGCGGAGTTATGGGCTGGAGTGTCACCAGTACGCTGACGACACCCAGTTCATTCTGAGGATGGAGGGCAGGCCGGGATCCATCCCCGATAATTTCCAACACTGCCTCGAAGCCGTTACTGGATGGCTGCGAGCCAGTAGGTTGAGGGTGAATCCGGCGAAGACGGAGATCTTGTGGCTGGGTCGCCCGGGTGATGTTAATGTCCAGCTTCCGAGCCTGGACGGTGCGGTGTTATGCCCATCGCCTTCCGTAAAGAGCCTGGGGGTCCATTTGGACTCCCAGCTGACCATGGAGGCCCAGGTCTCTGCGGTCAGCAAGATCGCTTTTTTCATCTGCGACAGGCAAGGAGGCTGGCCCCCTATCTCTCCCGGAACGATCTGGCCACGGTGATCCAAGCCACAGTCATCTCAAGGCTGGATTCCTGCAACGCGCTGTACGTTGGCCTTCCTCTGTCGGTGACCCGGAAGCTCAGGCTAGTGCAGAACACTGCCGCCCGGCTCCTGTCTGGCACGCCAGCTGGCGCCCACATCACACCTGCTTTGCAGGATCTGCACTGGCTGCCAATTGAGCACCGGATCACCTTCAAAGTGTTGGTCCTCACCTTTAAGGCCTTACACGGCCTGGGGCCAGCGTACTTGAGGGACCGTCTCACCCCATATTGCCCTCCGAGATCACTTCGGTCTGAGGACTCCAATCTCCTGGAGATACCTTCAGCTAAACTCGCAAGGCTGACTGCTACCCGCCGGAGGGCGTTCTCTGTCATAGCACCTACGCTGTGGAACGCCCCCCGGCCGGAACTTTCGGCTATGAAGGACTTGCTCCCGTTTAGACGGGCCTGTAAAACATACCTGTTTAAGCAGGCCTTTGGTGAGTAAGTCCTGCCCAAGCCCCGCCATCTATGCGTTCTTCTGAGGATGATGTGCTGTTCATTGTCTTAACTGTGTTATTAATTACTGTACTGCTGTTGTTTTTAATTGTTTTTAACTGCTTATTGCCTGTATTTTACTGTGCCCTTCGGCTCCTGTAAGCCGCCGCGAGCCTCAGGGAGTCGGCGGCATAGAAGCCCGAATAATAAATAAATAATAAATAAAGAAAGAAAGAAACTCGCGCCACCCGCAGGGCCTGGCAAGCAACAAAAGCCAGGCAAGGGACTTCCCACCAGGCCACGCTTTGCCTCACATTATGCCCCTCGTCCTGGCAAAAAATGGAGAAGAGGCATCACCGCGCAGCCTGGATGGGGGGGGGGGCAATGAACATCGCGCCGCGACCCCTCCGAAATGGCCAGGTGACCCCTCTGCCCGACTTCTCACTGGGACCCCAGTGAGATGTCACATAACACCCATCCTTCAGCAGCTCCATTGGCTTCCAATCAAGCACCGGATCGCCTTCAAGGTGATGGTGTTAACCTTCAAGGCCTTGCATGGTCTGGGGCCGCTGTATCTGAGGGACCGTCTCTTCCCCTACCAACCCCAGAGGTCACTTCGATCCGAACAAATGAACCTCCTTGAAGTACCGACTTTTAAAGCAATTCGTCTCACATCGACATGGCGCAGAGCCTTTTCTGTAGTGGCGCCGTCAATCTGGAACACCGCTTGGAATGATCTACTCTCCTTCCGCAAGGGGTGCAAGACCCATCTTTTCCGGCTAGCCTTTGATCGCTAAGCTGGAAAAACTTTATTGGTCTAGTTTAATATGTTGCTTTTACTCCTGTGATGCTTTTATATGTTTGTAAGCTGCTCCGAGCCCTCGGGGAATGGCGGCGTACAAGTCTAAATAATCTATTATATAAAGGGGTTCCCGTCATGGAACGACCGTCCCAAACAGAGAAACCTTACAACGCAGAAATACCAAACTTGCCAACAGAAATAGGCCTCAAGCAAGGTAGGTTTGTAGCAAAGAAACTCCCCCCCCCCCCAAACCTAAAAGGCCCCCAACACAACGAGTAAAAAAAACCCTACATTTCCCAGCATCCTCCGGGGCTGCCAACGACTCTCCCAGCCTCTACATTCTGACAACATGATTGGCTGCCAATAAGGGCGGATTTGCATAACTCCTGTACTGGCCAGCCAACATGAACATTCCGACCCATAATAAACTGTCAGAGGAGGATAAGGCAAAGGGCTGAGGCACAAACACACACACCCAATTCACTTCCCACAGAAAATTTATACCCCTACAAATCACAGACCACGCCCAAAATTGACAGTAAGGCTTCATTAACTTAATTTCCCTGACTAGGCCTCACTTAATGGAATGCTGTTTACACTCTGAATTAACAATAAGGCTTCATTAACTTGATTCTCCCGACTAGGCCCCAGCTCATTGGACATTGTGTATGGCCTGAATTGACAGTAAGGCTTCATTAACTTGCTGTTCCTGACTAGGCCTCAGCTCATGGGACATTGTGTATGGCCTGAATTTACAGTGACCTACCTTGGCACACAGAGCCCCTATGACCCACGCTACATTCTACTACAGTTTGGAGGAGGGTGGACCATGGATTATGGGACTTGAAGTACCTCCATGGATAATGGGATTTGTACTACTTCAAAACCCATCATTACCCACAGACCATTGTGGCCCAGAACCAAGACCGATAAAGACCAAACTTGGCACACAATGCCCCCCATGACCCACACTCCATCCGACTGCAGTTCAGAGGAGGACACACCATGGATGATGGGATTTCACGTACCTCCACTCACTTCCAAAATACCCCACCCACACAAGCATCAACCTCTACATCAACACAGCAGACGGAAAGACAAAAAACATTGTATATCCACAAGCTATGCAGAACGCCAGCAACACCACACAACAACAACTCCCCAGGACTCCAACATCCCTCCCACCAGAACAACCCACAACGACACAGCCAGGGCCCCAACAACACCATCACTAACAACAATTCCAACCCTTACATACTCAGACTTTCTCGCATCTCCTAAATAGGGCACAGCAACGGGTGCCGGGTACAGCTAGTAAATAATAAATGAATAAAGGTATGAGGGGAAGGAAAGAGAAAGGAGGGAGGAAAGCGGGGGGGGAGAGGGGGAGAGAGATGTGCTTCCTTCTGCATCTTTGTGGTTTTTGTCTTAGGATTTCTCTTTCTCATAAATACATATACGTTTAGTTCTTCCAAGCGGTCCCATGCAGATCCGGGATGTCCCAGCACTTGAGGATAGAACCAGCGGATGGAAAAGCCACTGGCACCGAAGACAGAATGCTGGGCAGCCTTGCTTTGCTTTCCCTCCGGACATTACAGAGCCGGGCACCGAGACCCCCGGGCCTGCCAAGAAAAGGAGGGCGGGGCTTTCCCAAAAGGAAACACATTCGGAATAAGAAGGGAAGGATATAGGAGTGACGCAGGATGGTGAAGACTATTTATTTATTTATTTATTTATTTCTTCGACTTATTAGTCGCCCTTTCCCGTAGGCTCAGGGCGACTCACATTGTGAGAGTCGCAGAACAAGTAAAATCAGGGTAAAACAAAGCATAGTAAAATTGCTGTAACCAGCGCGCAAGCATGGTTTGGGCACGGTTTTATATACATAAACCTAAGCACCGAACGCCTGGGTGAAGAGGAGGGTCTTGCCGGCCCTGCGAAACGTTAGCAGATCGGACTGCGCTCGGACTGTGGGGGGAAGAGCATTCAACAGCACCGGCGCGGCGGCACTGAATGCCCTCCTCTGCGTTGAGGTCAGATGAACAGATCGCCGACTAGGCACCACCAGGAGGTTTTGGGACTCGGATCGCAGTGGTCGTGGAGGACTGTAATGGGAGAGGCGGTCCCTTAGATACACTGGCCCCAGACCATTCAAGGCCTTAAAGGTTAAAACCAACACCTTGAAGGTGATCCAGTGCTCTATCGGAAGCCAGTGCAGTTCGCGCAGCACAGGCGTGATGTGGCAGCGAGATGGACAACCTGCCACCAGCCGTGCTGCTGCGTTCTGCACCAGCTTGAGCTTCCGGATCACCGACAAAGGAAGGCCAATGTAGAGGGCATTACAGTAGTCTAGTCTTGAGATGACCGTGGCTTGGACCACTGTGGCTAGGTCATGACGGGACAGGTAGGGAGCCATCCTCCTCGCCTGTCGGAGGTGGTAGAAAGCCACTCCACTGACAATGGAGATATGCTTCTCCATCGACAGCTCGGAGTCAAGCGTGACTCCTAGGCTCTTCACCGACGGGGACGGGTGGAGTGTTGCCCCGTCCAGGGTCGGAAGGCGGATCCCCCCTGTGCCCGGACGGCCCAGCCACAGGATCTCCGTCTTGTCCGGATTCACCCTCAACCTACTGGCTCGCAGCCATCCAGTGACGGCCTCAAGGCAGTGATGGAAATTATCGGGTACAGAGTCCGGCTGGCCCTCCATCCCCAGAATGAGCTGGGTGTCATCTGCATACTGGTGACACTCCAGCCCGAAGCTGCGTGCCAACCGGGCAAGTGGTCGGACATAGATGTTAAATAATAAAGGGGAGAGAATTGCCCCCTGAGGCACCCCACAATGAAGTGGGGTGCCCCCGGAGACAACCTCACCCCTTCTCACTCGCTGGGACCGGTTCCGGAGGAAGGAGGACTGCCAGCTAAGGGCTGAGCCCCTCACCCCGGCCCCGGCCAGTCGGTGGATTAAAAGATCGTAATCGACAGTATCGAACGCTGCCGTGAGGTCCAATAACACGAGCAGCGCCGATCCACCTTGATCTAGTTGGCGACGCAGCTTGTCGGTGATGGCGACCAGCACCGTCTCCGTCCCATGCCCCGAACGGAAGCCGGACTGGAAGGGGTCGAACCAAGTTGCATCATCTAGGTAGGACTGCAACTGCTCCATTGGGATGAGTTAAATTTTAAAAAGGAAATATTATTATTATTATTATTGAGCAGATGCTGGTTGGCCAATTGTGCTTTTCCTGCCTGGCGGAATAATAGGTTGGACTGGATGCGTCTTCCAACTCTTGGATCCTTTGATAGATATACCATTGAATATAGTGTACCTCCCTATCATAGGTATGGCCATCTGTCAGGAGGGATCAAAAGGTGTTTTTGAGCCACAAGGGGGTTGGACTGGATGACCCTCGGGGGTCTCTCCGCTACTGGAAACTGCAGATATTACAAACCGCCAATATCACACCCCGGCTTAATTCCACCAGTAGTTTCAATACTCTTAAATCGCTGCTTTTATGGCTCGTAGCCCAAAAACCGTCCGAGCGAGAAGAACGCCGCTCATGCCTTCAATGCCGAATAATGCAAATGCATGTCAGCACCCGGAGGAACTTTCTATGGCAGAATCCCAGTCACGGGACTGTAATGGAAAGGACCAAATGTGTTCCAGAAGTGAGGCTAAGGCTGCTTCTGAATTCTTTCAGTGGCTGAATCATTTTGAAGAGTGTCTCGTCTCATTTAAATCCAGATTCAGATTGTTAGTAGTTTTAAATCTACTATAATATCCACGGTTCTGCCCCAAAGTGCTTGTGTGTGAAGGAACTACGCGGGGAGATATCTTTGTTAAAGAACTGTAAAGTTTATTCAAACAGTGTTCCAAGCATGGAGGTTTGAGAGTTCAAAGCTTAGGTGGTTACAGTATCTTCTCAGAGGCACGTATCTTAAGGTTACAATACACTAAGTATGGAGATGCAACTTGATACTATATACAGTAGCTGCACTCCCAGAACCAATAGCTCAGCAGTTCTTTCACTAACTGCTTGTCCTTAAACCCAACTGCTTTCCTAGCAGTTCAGACAAAGCTTTTCTTCTTCTTCTCTCACAGAGTAGTCAGAGTCTTTTTTAAAACCGGCTGATAGCTGGCTAAAATGGACTCCCTAACTCTCCACACACCCTCTCTCCTTCGACTTCCGCTGTCAACTCCCAATGGCTAAAGTTTGAATTAGAAGATTCTAAGGCCAGTTTTTAAAAGTTATGGCTCTATTCCTCCCCCTTATTCATTGTACTATGAGTCTCCTTTGTTTTGGAGAGAGAAAAACAGGATGATAATAATAATAGACCTCACAACCTCTGAGGATACCTTCCATAGATGCAGACGAAACATCAGGAGAGAATGCTTCTAGAACAGGGGTCAGGAACCTGTAGGTACTGGGATGTATAGTTCACATGCAATCTAAGAAGTCCACTCTGAACTCCACCAGAGATGGACTTGGAACTAACTTAGCACACAAGTCCCTCATAACCAACAAAAACTACTGAAGGTCTTTGGAAGGATTTAGAGGAGTTGTAGTTCACTGACATCCAGAGCGCACTATGAACCCAAACAAGGATGGATCTGGACCAAACTTGGCATTCATCACCAATAAATATGCCCATATTTGAATACTGGTGGGTTTTGAGGGGAACTGGCCTAGGCATTTTGGAGAAAGAGCAGGATATTATTATTATTATTATTATTATTATTATTTGAAACTCAACATGACGAGTCCACAGCAAACAAGATCACTCTGCTGGCTGTTGTATTGGATCACATTATCTATATATATAAAATGAGAGCTGTCGTGGTGAGTAGCCTATAGACAGCAAAACCGCTGAACCCACAAACACCAAACCAGGCCACAAAAATCCCCGCGCAACGAGGTATGTTTACCACCAACCAACCCCCCACCCCCCCACATAAAACAAAAAGGAAAAAATGAAAAAAAACCAAGGGGACTACAACACCCAGAATCCCCCAGACGACGCATGCATGGTACTCATTACCACGCATGCAAACCCTTCTCCCTCCTCCACCCCCCTCCCGCCATCTTACCTGTCTCCTGTGGCCAGCGGGGGAATGGCTGGCAGCAGCGCTGCCTGCTGAAGACCTAAAAGGGCCTCGATTGCTGCCGCGGCCCGGGCTCCGGAGGCCTTCGTGACAGCAATCGAGGCCCGGCTTCACAGAAGACAGTGGGCCTCCCTCCTCCTTTTAGCTCTTCAGCAGCCAACACCGCCACAGAGGAATGGCTGGCGGCGGCACTGCCTGCTCAAGAGCTAAAAGGAGGAGAGGCCTACTGTCTTCTGCGAAGCCGGGGCCTCGATTGCGGCCGCGGCCCGGGCTCCGGAGGCCTCCGCACCAGCAATCGAGGCCTCGGCTTTGGCGAAGATGGAAGGAATGAAAGAAGGAAGGGGGGGAAAGTAAGAGAGGAGGAAGGGAAAGAAGGGAAGGAAGAAGGAAAGAGATACCCAAGGAAGGAAGAAGAGAGAGCAAAAACGACACAAAAATGAAAGGCGGGAAAGAGGGAAAGAAGGAAGGCGAACAGACAGGAAGGAAGAAAAGAAGAAAGGAGGGAGGGAAAAGGCAAAGGAATGAAAGAGGAAAGGGGAGAGAAAGGCAAGAGAGGAGAGGAGGGAAGGAAGGAAAGAAAGAAAAAGTACCACAGGAAGGAAGAATAGACTACACAACAAAGACAAAGGTAATAAAAGGCTTATTTAACATCTATATGCGTCCACTTGCCCAGCTGGTGCGTAGTTTTGGGCTGGTGTGCCATCAGTACGCTGATGACACCCAGCTTATCTTGAAGATGGAGGGCAGCCTCGAATCCGTACCGATAATTTCCATCGTTGCCTCGAGGCCGTCACTGGATGGCTGCGAGCCAGTAGGTTGAAGGTGAATCCGGCAAAGACGGAGATCCTGTGGCTGGGTCCTCCGGGCTGTAGGGATGTTCAGCTTCCAACCCTGGACGGCGGGACATTATGTCCGTCGCCCTCTGTTAAGAGCTTAGGAGTAACCCTGGACCCCCTGTTGTCGATGGAGGCGCACGTCTCCAGCGTCAGCAGGGTGGCATTTTTCCATCTCCGCCAGGCGAGGAAGCTGGCCCCCTATTTGTCCCGGCGCGACTTAGCCACAGTGATCCAAGCCACGGTCATCTCGAGGCTGGACTACTGTAACGCTCTTTACATTGGCCTTCCTCTGTCGGTAATCCGGAGACTCAAGCTGGTGCAGAACGCCGCAGCGCGACTCCTGGCAGGGGTCCCAATTGGCCACCACATCACGCCAATCCTGCGCGAACTGCACTGGCTCCCAATTGAATGCCGGATTGCCTTCAAAGTGTTAGTCCTGACTTTTAAGGCCTTACATGGTCTGGGGCCAGTGTACCTGCGGGACTGCCTTGTCCCATACCATCCCACCAGATCACTGCGCTCCGAAGAGCTAAACCTCCTGGTCATCCCAAATGTGAGGACCTACCATCTGTCCGCAACCCGCCGCCGGGCTTTCTCTGTTGCAGCCCCAACCCTGTGGAACGCACTGCCCGCCGGCATCCGTGCCACCCAGGGCCTCCTCCCGTTCAGGAGAGCAGTCAAGACATTGCCTTTCCAACAAGCCTTCGGGGTTAACTAGACCAGGGCTGTCCAACTGGCTGCCCCAGGGCCGGATCCGGCCCTGTAGCCTGTTGGACACGGCCCCACCTATGCCCTCAGCCGCCATTTTTAATTTTGTTTAAAAAAATTTTTTTTTTTTAAAAGGCGGCCGGGGGGGAGGGGGCGGCGGGGCAGGGAGGAAAGGAAGAGAGCTAGCTCCTCCTTTTCGCCCCCCTACCTAGGGCGGGGAGCCGAAAAAGGGCAGAAGGCGGCGCCAAGAGCAGCGCGTCACAGGCCTGGCGTGGCTGCTCTTGGCACCGCCTACTCCTCCTTTCGGCGGCTCCCCGGCCTAGGAAGGAGGGGCGCCGAAAAGGAGTAGGCGGTGCCAGGGGCAGCGCGTCACGCCAGGCCTGTGACGCGTTGTTGTTGGCGCCGCCTTCTGCCCGGCGCCCCCTCCTTCCTAGGGCAGGGAGCCGCCGAAATAGGGCAGAAGGCTGCGCCAAGAGCAGCGCGTCACAGGCCTCGCGTGACGCGCTGCTCTTGGCACTGCCTACTCATCCTTAGCGGCGGCTCCCCCGGCCTAGGAAGGGAGGAGGGGCGCCGAAAAGGAGTAGGCGGTGCCAAGGGGCAGCGCGTCACGCCAGGCCTGTGTCGCGCTGCCGTTGGCGCCGTCTTCTGCCCACCGGCGCCCCTCCCTTCCTAGGGCAGGGAGCCGCCGAAAAAGGGCAGAAGGCGGCGCCAAGAGCAGCGTGTCACAGGCCTGGCGTGACGCGCTGCCCCTTGGCACCGCCTACTCCTCCTTTTCGGCGGCTCCCCCGGCCTAGGAAGGGAGGGGGCGCCGAAAAGGAGGAGTAGGCGGTGCCAAGGGGCAGCGCGTCACGCCAGGCCTGTGACGCGCTGCCGTTGGCGCCGCCTTCTGCCCACCGGCGGCTCCCCGGCCTAGGAAGGAGGGGGCGCCGAGGAGAGGAGTAGGCGGTGCCAAGAGCAGCGCGTCACGCCAGGCCTGTGACGCTGCTCTTGGCGCCGCCTACTACCCTCCTTTTTCGGCGGCTTTAGGAGGGAGGGGCCTGGGCTGGGGGCGGGGCCTGGGGCGGGGCCGAGTGGCCCCGCAGGTCATCAGTTACCTCTTATCCGGCCCTGGACCCGCCAGAAGTTGGACAGCACTGAACTAGACTGTAGCTCACACCGCCTAGCTGTCAGCCCACTGCGACTCCATTTGTTGCTTCAACTGTTCTAATTGTAATTCCATCTTAATGGTATTACTGTGAGTTATTATGAGTTATCTGACAATTGTATTTTACGAACTGTTGTAAGTCGCCCCGAGCCGTTGGGGGGGGGGGGGGCAGACAAATGCGAAATAATAAATAAATAAATAAATAAAGGAGGGTGAAGCTGGTATATTAATAATTATCATCATCGTCATCGCAGTCATGCTCTGGCTCACCTTTCTCCTCATCTTCGGCCTTCTCTGCATGTTCTTCCGTCTTGACCACGGCTCCTGAATAAGACATGGACGAAAAGCAAAGTCTCAATGAAGGGAACCTTTCCTATTTTGCGTCACAAACAAATGAGTCCCCAAAACCCGCTTCCAGGCAGAAAAGGGAGGAAGAGAGGGACAACAAGCCCAGAGCAACGTACCATTGGCATCTGGCTTGGGCTTCTCTTCCTTCAGGTGCAGACCGCTCAGCTAGAAAGGAACACAGAAGGGGGAAAAAGTCACACCAAACCGAAAAGCCAAATCAACCGGCCCAGCCGCATTTCGAAACACTGTTTGCAAAGATCCTGCCTGCCTTTGTCCCAGCACTTGAGGGTAGAACCAGCGGATGGAAGAGCCACTGGCACCGAAGACAGAATGCTGGGCAGCCTTGCGTTGCTTTCCCTCCGGACATTACAGAGCCGGGCACCGAGACCCCCGGGCCTGCCAAGAAAAGGAGGCGGGTGAGAGTTTTAAAAAGCTGGATGGCCATCTGTTGCGAGGGGTCGGATGGTGCTTTTTCTACCTGGCGGAAAGGAGGGGGTTGGACTGGATGGAGACACAAGGTATAACTATTATTTATTTATTGACGGCATTTATATGCCACCCTTCTCACCCCGAAGAGGACTCAGAGCAGCTTACAAGTAAAATGTACATACAATATCTTATATTATTGCCATAGTACAATACTAATATCATATATTACATTGTACTATAACATTATACTATAATATTTTGGGTTGGAAGTCAGCCTGAAGAAAAGGGAAGTCCTCTACCAGCCCGCACCACAGGAAGAACACCATCATCCCCACGTCAGCAGAGGCACATCTGCGCTTAAGTCCGTCCAGCAATTCACCTCCCTGGGAAGCATCATCTCTTCAGACGCCAAGATTGACAAAGAGAATGATCACAGATTAGCAAAGGCATAGAGTGCATTCGGAAGGCTTCACAAGAGTCTGGAGCAACAAGCACCTGAGGCAAAGCATCAAAATCAGTGTGTACAGAGCTATCGTACTGTCTACTCTCCTATATGGGTCGGAAACATGGGTCACCTATCGCCAACACCTACGACTCCTCAAACGCTTTCATCAGCGCTGTCTTCGCATAATCCTAAATATACACTGGACCGACTATGTGACAAATGTTGCTGTCCTTGAGCAAGCAGGGGTCACCTGCGTTGAGGCCGTGCTATTGAGAACACAGCTGCGCTGGGCAGGGCACGAGGTCTCTAGGATGGAGGACCACCGCCTCCCAAAGATACTACTCTATGGTGAACTCGCCATGGGTCAGCGCAAGAGAGGCGCCCCCCAAAAGAGATACAATGACTCCCTGACACAAGATCTCAGGCTCGGCCAGATCGATCACCAACAATGGTCCACCCTGGCCTCACATCGGGAGGCACGGAGACGCACTACCCACAATGCTGCGGCCTCTTTCGAGAAAACACGCCGAACGGGTCTCAAAGAGAAACGACAACGCAGAAAGAACCGCAACTTGGAAACAACATCACCCAAGGAGATTTTCTGCTGTGCTTTCTGCAACTGAACTTGCCTATCTCAGATTGGCCTTTTTAGTCATCAACGTGCTTGTAAAAAGCGTGGGATGAGTCCTTCCTAAGAAGCTTTGTTTGCGAAGTACTGCTGAGAGATATTGTATTACATTGTAATATTATCAATATTATATGTATATACAATATGTTATATTATATTAATGACATCATATGCACAATGCAGGAGGCAAGATGGAAGTGCCTTCCTGGCCCTATAGTATCATATCTACTATCTTAGCAAGTATATAAGACATGTGTGTCAGGTCTGTACATATAATTGACTTCCGTGCGACGTTATAGTAAAAAATATTCAATAATATCAACTAGTTATACAAATATAAACCATACAGTCCACACAAGATGAAGAAATACAATCCACATAGGTGAATGGTATCTCTCAGGGAGTCCTAAAAAGACCCACCGTAACTCCTAGTGTTCCAGCTCTTTGTCGGTATAAAGTGGGTTATAGCAGTGTTTTTCAACCTTTTTTGAGCCGCGGCACATTTTTTACATTTCCAAAATCCTGGGGCACACCACCAACCAAAATGACACAAAATGACACTCGAACACAGTCATACATATAGTTAACTAGCTGTACCCGGCACGTGTTGCTGTGCCCTTTTTAGGAGATGCGAGAAAGTCCAATCATCCACGGTGTGCCCTCCTCTAAACTGCAGTTGGATGAAGTGTGGGTCATGGGGGCATGGTGTGCCAAGTTGGGTCTTTATTGGTTTTGGTTCTGGGCCACAGTGGTCTGTGGGGAATGATGGGTTTTGAAGTGCTACAAATCCCATTTTTCATGGTGGTACTTCAAGTCCATCATGCATGGTCGGGGCTCTGTGTGCCAAGGTAGGTTACTGTAAATTCAGGCCATACACAATGTCCCATGAGCTGAGGCCTAGTCAGGAACAGCAAGTTAATGAAGCCTTACTGTCAATTCAGGCCATACACAATGTCCAATGAGCTGAGGCCTAGTCGGGAGAATCAAGTTAATGAAGCCTTACTGTCAATTCAGAGCGTAAACAGCTTCCCAGTAAGTGAGGGCTAGTTAGGGAAATCAAGTTAATGAAGCCTTACTGTCAATTTAGAGCGTAAACAGCTTCCCAGTAAGTGAGGGCTAGTTAGGAAATCAAGTTAATGAAGCCTTACTGTCAATTTTGGGCGTGGTCTGTGATTTTTCGGTTGGAAGTGATTTGGGTGTTTGTATTGGGGATTGGCAGTTTATTATGGATCGGAATTTTCATGTTGGCTGGCCAGTGCAGCAGTTATGCAAATCCGCCCTTATTGGCAGCCAATCATGTTGTTCAGAATGTAGAGGCTGGGTGAGTCTTTGGCAGCCCCGGAGGATGCTGGTAAATGTAGTTTTATTTTTATTCATTGTTTTGGGGGCCTTTTAGGTTTGGGGGGTTCTTTGCTACAAACGTACCTTGCTTGAGGCCTATTTCTGTTGGCAAGTATTGTGTTTCTTTGTTGTAAGGTTTCTTTGTTTGAGGTATACATCACATGACGTGAACCCATTTATATAATAGATATGTTTTTGAATGTATTTATACACTCAGTGTGAAACCTGGGCCTGTTTCGATGAACACAACATAGAAATCCTGGCAGGAATGGCAGAAAGACACAAACTTCCCACACAGAACTCCCATAACCAAGAGAAAATAGTATAAGAGTTTGGTGGGCATTGACCTTGGGTTTTGGAGTTGTAGTTCACCTATATCCAGAGAGCACTGTGGACTCAAACAATGTTGGATCAGGACCAAACTTGGCACAAACACTCAATATGCTCAAATATGAACGCAGATGGAGTTCAGGGGAAATAGACCTTGACATTTGGGAGTTGTAGTTGCTGGGATTTATAGTTCCCCTACAATCAAAGAGCATTCTGAACCCCACCAATGATAGAACTGGGCCAAACCTCCCACACAGAACCCCCAGGAGGCAAGAGGAGGTCTCTACTTGGGGAAAGGAGCCGGGCCTTCCCAATGCATGGAGAGGGAGAGAACAAATAGACAGCGGGTAGGGAGGGGGGTGGTTGTAATTGTGTGCCTTTATTGAGGTAGGTTTCTTAGGGTTTTTATACTTCAACACACTAGACTCCCCCCCCCCCCCCGGAGGTTCCAAGTTCCCACGGCACACCTGATGATCGCTCATAGGTGAAAAGACCCACCGTAACTCCTAGTGTCCCATCTGTTTGTTGGTATAAAGCGGGTTATATAGACGGAAAATCCGAATAATATTGCCAGTTGCTTATACGCATCTAGTCCAGGGGCCGGGAACCTTTTTGACTCCGAGAGCCATGAAAGCAAAATATTTGGAAATGTATTTCAGTGAGAGCCATATAAAATATATAATATATTTCAAGACTGAATTCAAGTAAATGTGAGTCTATACGTCCATACAATGAGAAAAGGATTCCCCAAAGGCAGAATAACTGGACACTTCAGACCTGACTCTGCAAAAGGCACGCTCAGGACTCTGGGAAGGAAGAGAAGGCGGAAGGAAGGAAGGAAGGGGGAAGGAAAGAAAGAGGAAATAAAGGAGGGAGGGATGAGGAAGAAAGAAAACGTATGGAAAAGAAGAAAAGCAGGAGAAAGACAAGGAGGGGGAAAGAAAGAAGGAAATGGGAAGGGGGGGGGGGAAAGGAAACGGTGGGGAAAGGAAAGGAAAGGGAGTGAGGAACAAGTAAAAGAATGAAGGGAAAAGAAGAAAAGAAAGAAGGAGAGAGAGAGAGAGGGAAGTGGAAAGAAAGGAAGGAGAAGGAAAGGAAGAATTGGGGGAAAAGAATAGAAGAGGAAGGAAGGAAGGGGAGAATGGAGGAAAGAAGGAAGGAGAGAAGGAGAAGGGTGAAGGGGAGAAAGGAAGGAAGAAGAAGGAAAGGGGAGAATGGAGGATAGACGGAAGGGGAGAGAGGGAGGGAAAAGGAAGGAGAGAAGGAGAAGGAAAGGGTGAAGGGGAGAAAGAAAGGAAGATGAAGGAAGAGGGAGAATGGAGGAAAGAAGGAAGGGGAGAGAGGGAGGGAAAAGGAAGGAGAGAAGAAGGAAAGGGTGAAGGGGAGAAAGGAAGGAAGAAGGAAGGAAGAGAATGGAGGAAAGAAGGAAGGGGAGGGAGGGAGGGAGGGAGGGAGGGAAAAGGAACTCTCCTTTGGACGATCCAGGAAGAGGGTGAAGGGGAGAAAGAAAGGAAGATGAAGGAAGGAAGAGGGAGAATGGAGGAAAGAAGGAAGGGGAGAGAGGGAGGGAAAAGGAAGGAGAGAAGGAAAGGAAGATGAAGGAAGGAAGTTGGAGAATGGAGGAAAGAAGGAAGGGGAGAGAGGGAGGGAAGAAGGAAGGAGAGAAGGAAAGGGTGAAGGAGAGAAAGGAAGGAAGGAAGAGGACGGAAGAAAGAGGGAGAATGGAGGAAAGAAGGGAGGGGAGAGAGGGAGGGAAAAGGAAGGAGAGAAAGAGAAGGAAAGGATGAAGGGGAGAAAGAAAGGAAGACGAAGGAAGAGAGGGAGAATGGAGGAAAGAAGGAAGGGGAGAGAGGGAAGGAAAAGGAAGGAGAGAAGAAGGAAAGGGTGAAGGGGAGAAAGAAAGGAAGGAAGAGAGAGAATGGAGGAAAGAAGGAAGGGAGAGAGGGAGGGAAAAGGAAGGAGAGAAGGGTGAAGGTGGAGAAAGGAAGGAAGGAAGGAAGGGAAGGAAGGAAGGCCCGGGCTGCTCTGGAGAGCCAGGTGCAATCATGAAAAGAGCCACACCTGGCTCGCGAGCCATAGGTTCCCGGCCCCTGGCATATCTCACTATCTCGGCTGCGGCGCGTGAGGAAGTCCTGGATTGTCCAAAATCGGGACAGGAGGGCCGCCGGCGGTCAGCTGGTCAGCGTCTTCTTCCAGGCGAGGTCCCCATCTCGGAAGGAAGGGCTAAGCGTCCGTTAGAGGTTAACACGTAATCATCGCGCACCCATCTCCAAGCAACGCAACGGCGAGCACGTCGAGGAAGAGATGGCCGGAGAGACCCCAACGGCCATCCAGTCCAAGGGGCTCTTCCGCCCCCCCACGCGATCCTCCCCACAGAGGGCCATCCAGCCTCTGGGGGCCACTTCCAAGCATGAGAGTGAGGGGTTGGTGAGGGGAAAGGGGGGTGTATAGGCCAGGATTGGGCCTACTTGGGCCTACTCCAGCCCTGGGCCTACTCCAGCCCTCCAAGGGGGCTTTGGACTCCAACTCCCAGCATGCCTCGCGGCCTCAGGACCCTTCCAAAGGAAGGGTCCTCAGGCCGCGAGGCATGCTGGGAGTTGGAGTCCAAAGCCCCTTGAGGGCTGAGTAGGCCCAGGGCTGAGTAGGCCCAAGCCTGGCCTCTCATCACCACCACAAACCCTCTCCCTCCCTCTCCGAGTTTCCTCACCGACTCTGCGGCCGCTTCCTGCTCGTCCACGGCCAGCGCCCAGGAGTCCGTCGCCATGCTGCCGGCCCGGGAGGAGAGGGAAGGGGAAAGGGGGAAAGGGAGCACTGCGCATGCGCGGCCGGCTCGCGCTCTGCGTGGTTGGGCGTCCCCGCGCGCGTGCGGTCCGGGTGGACACAGCCTCCCCCTGCCCTAGCGTTCCGGGGTTGCTGCGTTCCTACGGTAAGGTCTTTGCTTCCACCTGGAATTAATTATAATAATGAATTCTGTATTGTTGATTACTTTTACTTATTATTTTTACTTATTATTTATTATTTTCTTATTATTTATTATTTTCTTATTATTACTTATTATTTATTATTTTTACTTATTATTTTTACTTATTATTTTTACTTATTATTTATTATTTTTACTTATTATTTATTATTTTACTTATTATTTATTATTTATACTTATTATTTATTATTTTACTTATTATTTTTACTTATTATTTATTATTTTTACTTATTATTTATTATTTATTATTTAAACTTATTATTTATTATTTTACTTATTATTTTTACTTATTATTTATTATTTTACTTATTATTTTTACTTATTATTTATTATTTTACTTATTATTTATTATTTTTACTTATTATTAATTATTTATTATTTTAACTTATTATTTATTATTTTACTTATTATTTTTACTTATTATTAATTATTTTACTTATTATTTATTATTTTTAACTTATTATTTATTACTTTTACTTATTACTTATTATTTATTGTCTCTAAACGATCTCATCCACGAGCTGCTTTTCGCTGACGATGCTGCTCTAGGTGGTCCTCCATCCTAGAGACCTCGTGCCCTGCCCAGCGCAGCTGTGTTCTCAATAGCGTGGCCTCAACGCTGGTGACCCCTGCTTGCTCAAGAACAGCAACATTCGTCACATAGCCGGTCCAGTGTACATTTAGGATTGTGTGAAGACAGCGCTGATGAAAGCGTTCGAGGAGTCGTAGGTGTTGGTGATAGGTGACCCATGTTTCAGACCCATAGAGGAGAACAGACAGTACGATAGCTCTGTACACACTGATTTTGGTGCTTTGCCTCAGGTGTTCGTTGTTCCAGACTCTTTTGTGAAGCCTTCCGAATGCACTCTATGCCTTTGCTAACCTGTGATCTCTCTCTTTGTCAGTCTTGGCGTCTGAAGAGATGATGCTTCCCAGGGAGGTGAACTGCTGGACGGACTTAAGCACATGCCGACGTGGGGATGATGGTGTTCTTCCTGTGGTGCGGGCTGGTAGAGGACTTCTGTTTTCTTCAGGCTGACGTCCAGCCCAAACAGCTCTGCAGCTGTTGCAAAGCAGGATGTGAGGCGCTGCAGGGCTGCTTCTGAATGGGCGACAAGGGCAGCATCGTCAGCAAAAAGCAGCTCACGCACTAGATAGTTTAGAGTGTCAGTGCGAGCCCTCAGGCGGCTTAAGTTGAACAAGCTGCCATCAGTACGATAGCGTATATATATGCCGTCTTCTTCTTCTTCGAGGTCTGCCGTAGCCCTTTGGAGCATCATGCTGAAGAAGATCGTAAATAGGGTTGGTGCAAGAACACAACCTTGTTTCACTCCGTTAGTTATGAGAAAGGGCTCCGAGAGATATATTTAAATATATATATATTATGTATATACAGTATATGTGTGTATATATGTCCCTTCCAGCTCTATAAGCCATTTGAGTGCTTTAGCTTCCTTGGTCCAGCAGGGGGCGGCATTCAGCTCTTTTTTCCTATCAGATGCTGACATGACTGTGTGATTGATAGATAGATAGGTATTGTGTGTATGTATACATACATATATACATACACAAATATACATACATACATACGCTAGGTTAGGGACCTAGGCGTTGCCCAAGTTAGGGGTTTTGTAATGTTACTTATTATTAGAAATTGACATTCTTTGTATGCATACCAAGCCTGACACAGATCCATCCTTGGTGGGAGTAACAGGACTTGGATATAGGCAGACTACAACTCCCATCATCCTCTATTGATTCCCCTTTCAGCTGGATTATGTGCACTGAGCTTCATCCATACCCATTGTTGGTGGGAGTCACAGGGCTCTCCGGATATGTGTGGACTACAACTCCCATCATCCTCTACCAATTCCCCCTTCAGTGGGTTCATTCTAACTAACTTGTTAGAATTCTTTGAGGGTGTAAATAAACACATAGATAAAGGGGACCCAATTGATATTGTTTACCTTGACTTTCAAAGGGCTTTTGACCAAGTCCCTCACCAAAGGCTCCTAAACAAGCTCTTCAGCCATGGAATCAGGGGACAGGTCTTGTCCTGGATTGGAACCTGGCTCAACTGTAGGAAACAAAGGGTGGTAATAAATGGACATTTCTCTGGGTGGAAAGAGGTGGGAAGTGGCGTACCCCAAGGTTCAGTTTTGGGTCCGTTACTTTTTAATTTATTCATTAATGATCTGGATGTAGGAGTGAATTCTGAGGTAGCAAAGTTTGCAGACGACACTAAACTGTTCAGGGCAGTTAAAAATGAAACTGATTGTAAAGAGCTCCAGAAAGATCTCTCGAAATTGAGTGAATGGGCAACAAAGTGGCAAATGCATTTTAACCTCAACAAGTGTAAAGTCCTGCACATCGGGGCAAAGAACCCCAACTACACCTACCAATTGATGGGGTCAAAGCTTTCCGAGGCAAACCAGGAAAGGGATCTTGGGGTTTTGGTGGACAGCTCAATGAAGATGTCAACCCAGTGCGCAGCAGCAGTGAAAAAAGCAAATTCTATGCTTGGCATGATCAGGAAGGGAATCGAAAATAGGTCAGCAAATGTTGTATTACCTCTCTACAAACCTATGGTGAGGCCACATCTGGAGTACTGTGTACAATTCTGGTCTCCGCACCTCAAGAAGGATATAACGGAACTGGAAAAGGTACAGAAAAGGGCAACAAGAATGATCCAAGGGATGGAGCGGCTCCTTATGAAACCAGGTTGCAACGCCTTGGTCTTTTCAGCCTTGAAAGACGGCGTTTAAGAGGTGACTTGATCGAAGTGTATAAAATCATGCATGGGATAGAAAAGGTGAATAAAGAAAATTATTTTCTTTGTCACAAAACACTAGGACTAGGGGCACTCCTGAAGCTCCAAGGTAGGAAAGTTGGGACTAATAAAGGGAAATATTTCTTCACCCAGAGGGTCATTGGGTTATGGAACTCACTTCCAGAGGAGGTTGTGACAGCGGTCAGCCTGGACAGCTTCAAGGCAGGATTAGACAGATTCATGGATACCAAGTGTATCGGTAGTTACTGAAAAGGACATTTAAGTGCCACCTCGGAGTTGGTTGAGGTAGGCAGGATTTCCCCGGGTACTGGTTGTGGGGGGGCCGGGAGCAGGTCAGGGTTCTGCCCTCCCTTCTGCTCGAGATCCCCGTGTACAACTGGTGGGCCACTGTGTGATACAGAATGCTGGACTAGATGGGCTGAGGTCCGATTCAGCATGGCTCTTCTTATGTTCTCATGTACGAAGCCTGACACAGATCAATCACTGGTGGGAGTCACAGGACTTGGATATAGGCAGACTACAACTCCCATCATCCTCTATCGATTCCCCTTTCAGCTGGATCATGTGCACTGAGCTTCATCCGCACCCATTGTTGGTGGGAGTCACAGGGCTCTTCGGATATGGGTGGACTACAACTCCCATCATCCTCTACCAAATCCCCCTTCAGTGGGATCGTGAAGGGTACGCATACCAAGCGTGACGCAGATCCATCATTGGTGGGAGTCACAGGACTCGGATATGGGTGGACTACAACTACCATCCTCCTCTATTGATTCCCCTTTCAGCTGGATCATATGCACTGAGCTTCATCCGCACCCATTGTTGGTGGGAGTCACAGGGCTCTCCGGATATGGGTGGACTACAACTCCCATCATCCTCTACGAAATCCCCCTTCACTGGGTTCATGAAGGGTATGAATACCAAGCCTGACACAGATCCATCATTGGTGGGAGTCACAGGGCTCACAGGATATCGGTGGACCACAACTCCCATCATCCTCTATCAAATGCTACTTCAGTGGGATCATGAAGGGTATGCCTACCAAGCGTGATGCAGATCCATCATTGGTGGGAATTACAGGACTCAGATATGGGTGGACTACAACTCCCAACATCCTCTATCAAATGCTACTTCAGTGGGATCATGAAGGGTCTGCCTACCAAGCATGACGCAGATCCATCATTGGTGGGAGTCACGGGTCTCGGATATGGGTGGACTACAACTCCCATCATCCTCTATCAAATCCCCCTTCAGTGGGTTCATGAAGGGTCTGCCTACCAAGCCTGACGCAGATCCATCATTGGTGGGAGTCACAGGACTCGGATATGGGTGGACTACAACTCCCATCATCCTCTATCAAATCCCCCTTCAGTGGGATCATGAAGGGTATGCCTACCAAGTGTGACGCAGATCCATCATTGGTGGGAGTCACAGGGCTCTCCGGCTGTGGGTGGACTACAACTCCCATCATACTCTGTCGTCTAAATTAGACTCAGACGTTGGAAGGTGCTGGGTCAATTGGGGCAGCTTCCTGTGACTACACTGCAGGGCCGGCGCCTGCTTTCCTTCCTTGCCGTCCTCTGTTGTGCCACAGGGGGGCGCCATGCCCCTAGTTTCTTTGGAAGTGAACGTAGAGGTGGAGCTGGACATGGAGATGGAGGCAGAGATGGAGGTGGGGGTGGTGGACGGAGATGGAGATGAGGGTGGAGGTGGACATGGAAGTCAATGCGGAGGTGAAGGTAGAAATGAACACAGAGGTGGGGGACATAGTGGTGGAAATGGAGGCGAACATAGAGGTAGAGAAGATGAAGGAGAAAGAAGACATAGAGGCATACCCGGATTATCCATAAGGCCACCCTAGGCCATGGCCTAGGGCGGCAGCCATGAGGAGGGCGGCAGGTCCGGACGGGACTTCCCTCTCCTAGGGGCGGGACTTCCCTCTCCTAGGGGCGGGACTTCCCTCTCCTAGGGGTGGGACTTCCCTCTCCTAGGGGCGGGACTTCCCTCTCCTAGGGGCGGGACTTCCCTCTCCTAGGGGCGGGACTTCCCTCTCCTAGGGGCCGGACGTCCCTCTCCTAGGGGCCGGACTTCCCTCTCCTAGGGGCGGGACTTCCCTCTCCTAGGGGCCGGACTTCCCTCTCCTAGGGGCCGGACTTCCCTCTCCTAGGGGCCGGACTTCCCTCTCCTAGGGGCCGGACTTCCCTCTCCTAGGGGCCGGACTTCCCTCTCCTAGGGGCCGGACCTCCCTCTCCTGGGGGCCGGACTTCCCTCTCCTAGGGGCGGGATTTCCCTCTCCTAGGGGCTGGACTTCCCTCTCCTAGGGGCTGGACTTCCCTCTCCTAGGGGCGGGACTTCCCTCTCCTAGGGGCGGGACTTCCCTCTCCTAGGGGCGGGACTTCCCTCTCCTAGGGGTGGGACATCCCTCTCCTAGGGGCGGAACTTCCCTCTCCATGTTCGTCGCTCGTGCCGGGCGCTCCTCTTTCCTTCACTGAAGGAAGGAGGGGCGCCAGCGTGGTGACGGGCGCGGGAGGCCACGTCAGAGGCCCTAGGGGCGGGACTTCCCTCCGCCTCTTCGTCGCTTGTGCCGGGCGCCCCTCCTTCCTTGAGTGAAGGAAGGCGGGGCGCCCGGCGCGAGCGAGGAGGTGGCAGAGCAAAGTCCCGCCCCTAGGGCCTCTGACGCGGTTTCGCTCTGCCTCTTCCTCCTCGCCGCCGCCGCTGCGCCTGACATCACCCAGCCCCGCCGACATGGCCTTCCTGGGTGCTGCAGCGGCTGCCCGGGGGTTTCCCTTCCTTCCTCCTCCTCGGAGAAAGAAGAGGAAGGAAGGGAAGTTCCCAGGTGGCCGCTGCGGCACACAGGAACATGGCGGAGGACGCCGCGCTGCTCACGCGTGCCCGCAAGCGGCCTCGCCCCCCCCCAAGCAGCCTCGCCCCCGGGGGCGGTGCTTCCAAAGTGTGGCCTAGGGCAGTGTTTCCCAACCAGTGTGCCGTGGCACACTAGTGTGCCATGAGCGATCATCAGGTGTGCCGTGGGAAATTGGAACCTCCAATACCCTTTCTTCCCCCTCCTGCCCACAGTCCTCTCTGGGTGTAGGTGAACTACAACTGCCAAACTCAAGGTCAATTCCCAAGCAAACCCTTTCAGCACTTTCTGTTGGTAATGAGGGTTCAATAGGCCAAGTTCGGTTCAATTCCATGGTTGCAAGAGTTCAGGATGCTCTTTGATTGTGTGTTAACTATAAATCCCAGAAACTGTCACTCCCAAATGTCAAGGTCTATTTTCCCCAACCTCCATCTGTGTTCACATTTCCGCAAATTGAGTATTCATGCCAAGTTTGGTCCTGATCCAACATTGTTTCAGTCCACAGTGCTCTCTGGATATAGGTGAACTACAACTCCAAAACTCAAGGTCAATGCCCACCAAACTCTTATAGCATTTTCTCTTGGTTATGGGAGTTCTGTGTGGGAAGTTTGTGTCTCTCCGCCATTCCTGCCAGGATATCTATGTTGTGTTCATCGAAATAGGCCCAGGTTTCACACGGAGTGTATAAATACATTTAAAAACATATTAACTATATGTATCACTGTGTTAGAGTGTCGTTTTGTGTCATTTTGGTTGGTGGTGTATAAATACATTTAGAAACACATTAACTATATGTATTACTGTGTTAGAGTGTCGTTTTGTGTCATTTTGGTTGGTGGTGTATAAATACATTTAGAAACATATTAACTATACGTATGACTGTGTTAGAGTGTCGTTTTGTATTTTGGTTGGAGTGTATAAATACATTTAAAAACATAATAACTATATGTATGACTGTGTTAGAGTGTCGTTTTTGTGCCATTTTGGTTGGTGGTGTATAAATACATTTAGAAACACATTAACTATATGTATTACTGTGTTAGAGTGTCGTTTTGTGTCATTTTGGTTGGTGGTGTATAAATACATTTAGAAACACATTAACTATATGTATTACTGTGTTAGAGTGTCGTTTTGTGCCATTTTGGTTGGTGGTGTATAAATACATTTAGAAACACATTAACTATATGTATTACTGTGTTAGAGTGTCGTTTTGTGTCATTTTGGTTGGTGGTGTATAAATACATTTAGAAACACATTAACTATATGTATTACTGTGTTAGAGTGTCGTTTTGTGTCATTTTGGTTGGTGGTGTATAAATACATTTAGAAACACATTAACTAATGTATTACTGTGTTAGAGTGTCGTTTTGTGTCATTTTGGTTGGTGGTGTATAAATACATTTAGAAACACATTAACTATATGTATCACTGTGTTAGAGTGTCGTTTTCTGTCATTTTGGTTGGTGGTGTATAAATACATTTGGAAACACATTAACTATATGTATTATTGTGTTAGAGTGTCGTTTTGTGCCATTTTGGTTGGTGGTGTATAAATACATTTAGAAACACATTAACTATATGTATTACTGTGTTAGAGTGTCGTTTTGTGCCATTTTGGTTGGTGGTGTATAAATACATTTAGAAACACATTAACTATATGTATTACTGTGTTAGAGTGTCGTTTTGTGTCATTTTGGTTGGTGGTGTATAAATACATTTAGAAACACATTAACTATATGTATTACTGTGTTAGAGTGTCGTTTTGTGTCATTTTGGTTGGTGGTGTATAAATACATTTAGAAACACATTAACTATATGTATTACTGTGTTAGAGTGTCGTTTTGTGTCATTTTGGTTGGTGGTGTATAAATACATTTAGAAACACATTAACTATATGTATTACTGTGTTAGAGTGTCGTTTTGTGTCATTTTGGTTGGTGGTGTATAAATACATTTAGAAACACATTAACTATATGTATGACTGTGTTAGAGTGTCGTTTTGTGCCATTTTGGTTGGTGGTGTATAAATACATTTAGAAACACATTAACTATATGTATGACTGTGTTAGAGTGTCGTTTTGTGTCATTTTGGTTGGTGGTGTATAAATACATTTAGAAACACATTAACTATATGTATTACTGTGTTAGAGTGTCGTTTTGTGTCATTTTGGTTGGTGGTGTATAAATACATTTAGAAACACATTAACTATATGTATTACTGTGTTAGAGTGTCGTTTTGTGTCATTTTGGTTGGTGGTGTATAAATACATTTAGAAACACATTAACTATATGTACGTATTACTGTGTTAGAGTGTCGTTTTGTGTCATTTTGGTTGGTGGTGTCCCCCAGGATTTTCCAAATGTAAAAAATGTGCTACGGCTCAAAAAAGGTTGGGCTAGGGCGCCACAAACAGTTAATCCGGGCCTGCATAGAGGTGGAGATGGAAATGGAGACGAAGGAGGAAATGGACATAGAGGTGGATATGGAAGTGAGGGTGGAAGTGGACATGGAAATGGAGACGGGGACAAAGAGGGAGGTGGAGGTGATGGCCGACATAGTGGTAGAGATAGTGGACAAAGGTGGAGATGGAGATGAAGGTAGAAATGCACACATGGAGAAGGAGGAGGAAGTGGACACAGAAGTGAAGTGGGACATGAAAGTGGAGGTGGACACGGAGATGAAGGAGGAAATGGTCAGAGAGATGGATATGGAAGAGAGGGCGGAAGTGGACATGGAAATGGAGATAGGGACAAAGAGGGAGGTGGAGATAATGGTGGGAATAGCAGTAGGTGTGGTAGACAGAGGTGGGGATGGGCATGGACATGAAGGTAGAAATGCACGTATGGGGATGAAAGAGGAAGAGATGACGATGGAGATGAAGGAGGAAGTGAGCATAGAAGTGGAGATGGGGTAGAGATAGACATAGAGGAGAAGGTGGAGGTGTCCATGGACATAGAGGCAAAGGTGAAGATGGAGGTGAAGGTGGAAGTGGACACAGAAGTGGAGATGGGGATGGAGGTAGAGGTGGCCATGGACATGGAGGTGAAGATGGAGATGACGGTGGTGGTGGACCTGAAGATGAAGGTCGAAATGCACATCGAAGTGGAAGTGGAGATGAAGGAGGAATTAGACATTGAAATGGAGATGAGAAGAAGATGAGAAGAAGACATAGCCCAGCTGTGCTCTCCCCCCCCCCCACCCGCACCCCATATCCCGGTCCCGTATACACCCTCGGAGGGGCTATTTCGGACCGGGCGCCTCGTGCTGTGGGTGCTGGTGAGTGGCAGAAGTGGGTCTCCTTCTCCGCCGTGTGATGCCGGAGAGCCAGATGGCGAGTGGGAGGGCGGTGGGAGGTGTGCCTGCGCCTGAGTGTGCGCTTCGGGGGGAGAAACATCAACAGCCCACTGCTGGGAGGAAGAAATAGCCGGACAGAAATGGCAAAAGGAAAACAAGTGGTCCCCCCCCCCCCAAGTCCTCTGAAACCGACTTCTTTTTTGACGGATATGTACCTATTGTTATTATTATGTTTATTTATTATTATGTATTATTATTATGTTTATTTATTATTATTATGTATTATTATTATGTTTATTTATTATTATTATGTTGTATTATTATGTTTATTTATTTATTATTATGTATTATTATGTTTATTTATTATTATGTATTATTATGTTTATTTATTATTATGTATTGTTATTATGTTTATTTATTATTATGTATTGTTATTATGTTTGTTTATTTATTATTATGTATTATTATGTTTATTTATTATTATGTATTATTATGTTTATTTATTATTATGTATTATTATTATGTTTATTTATTATTATTATGTATTATTATGTTTATTTATTATTATGTATTATTATTATGTTTATTTATTTATTATTATGTATTATTATTATGTGTATTTATTTATTATTATGTATTATTATTATGTTTGTTTATTTATTATTATGTATTATTGTTTATTTATTATTATTTATTATTATTATGTATTATTATGTTTATTTATTATTATGTATTATTATTATGTTTATTTATTATTATTATGTATTATTATGTTTATTTATTATTATTATGTATTATTATTATGTATTATTATTATGTTTATTTATTTATTATTATGTATTATTATGTTTATTTATTATTATGTATTATTATTATGTTTATTTATTATTATGTATTATTATTATGTTTATTATTATTATGTATTATTATGTTTATTTATTATTATGTATTATTATTATGTATTAGTATTATGTTTATTTATTTATTATTATGTATTATTATGTTTATTTATTATTATGTATTATTATGTTTATTTATTATTATTATGTATTATTATGTTTATTTATTTATTATTATGTATTATTATGTTTATTTATTATTATGTATTATTATGATTTATATTTATTATTATGTATTATTATTATGTTTATTTATATCCTGCAGCTAATGTTTAAAAGCCTTTCAATGTGTTGCTACGACACAGGCGGTCTATTTATGGCTCTATCTCACTTCGACGTGGTATGAGTCCACACAGGGACCGTCTTAATGTGGTTTAGAGCTGCCTTGTATATCGATGGGTTGAGTGACAGCCTGGAGGGGAAAAGAGAGAGAAAGGAATGGGCCTCGAGTGGCTGGCGAATGTAGGTCACAAAGGATGCTGCCGGGAGGTGATGCAGTTGCCGTGGCGACGGGTACCACTACATCCCTGCAGCATCTCTCCCAGGCCTGGGCCAACTTCAGCCCTCCCTCCAAGAGTTTTGGACTGCAACTCCCACAATTCCTAACAGCCAGTTGAAGTCCAAAACAGGAGGGGAGAGGTTCTCTGCTATGCCACAGGGTTGGCTGTTGTAGGGTGAAGTGGCCCTCCGCTATGTCACTGGGTTGTCTGTTGCTAGGTGAGGTGGCAGTCCATAGTGTCACTGGATGGCCATTGGTGGGTGAAGTGACCCTCTGTTACGGTCACTGGATTGGTGGTTGCTGGGTGGAGTGGCCCTCTGTGGTGTAGCTGGGTTGGGTGTTGTAGGGTGGAGTGGCCCTCCACTATGTTATTGGGTTGGCTGTTGTTGGGTGAAGTGGCCATCTATGGTACACCACATAGCCATTGGTGGGTGGAGTGGCCCTCTGTGGTGTAGCTGGGTTGGGTGTTGTAGGGTGGAGTGGCCCTCCACTGTGTTATTGGGTTGGCTGTTGTTGGGTGAAGTGGCCATCCATGGTACACCAGATGGCCATTGGTGGGTGGAGTGGCCCTCTGTGGTGTAGCTGGGTTGGGTGTTGTAGGGTGGATGCCACAGGATTGGCTGTTGCAGGGTGGACTGGCCCTCCAGTGTATTATTTGGTTGGCTGTTGTTAGGTGAAGTGGCCATCATGGTACACCAGATGGCCATTGGTGGGTGAAGTGATCCTCTGCTAGGGAGTGAAGTGCCCATGTTGTCACTGGACGGCAGTTGCTGGGTGGAGTGAGCCTCTGCCATGCCACTGGATTCGTTGGTGGAGTGGCCATGTGTGGTGACACTGGATTGACTGTTGGTGGGTGGAGTGGCCCTCTCCTAATGTCACTGGGTTGGCTTTTGCTGGGTGGACATCTGTGATAGGAGTGGCCATCTGCCATGTCACTTGATTGGTTGTCGCCGGGTGGACTGGCCATCTGTGGTGTTGCTGGATTGAGTGTTGGTGGGTGAAGTGGCCCTCTCTCTCCTAATGTCAGTGGGCTGGCTGTTGCTGGGTGCAGTTTCCATGCGTGGTAGCACTGAAGTGGCCCTCTCCTAATGTCACGGCGGCTGGCTTTTGCTGGGTGAAGTGTCCATCTGGGATAGCACTGACTGGCTGTTGGTGGGTGAAGTGGCCCTTTTTGGATGCCACTATGTTAACAGTGAAGGTGAAGTGGCCCTCTACAATATAGCTGAAATTGGCTGTTGGTGGGTGTCATTGGTTTTTGGTCCCCTGCGGGTGTCATTGGTTTTTTGTTTTTGTTGGGTGAAGTGTCCATCTGGGATAGCACTGACTGGCTGTTGGTGGGTGAAGTGGCCCTTTTTGGATGCCACTATGTTAACAGTGAAGGTGAAGTGGCCCTCTACAATATAGCTGAAATTGGCTGTTGGTGGGTGAAGTGTCCCCCGCGGGTGTCATTGGTTTTTTGTTTTTGTTGGGTGAAGTGTCCATCTGGGATAGCACTGACTGGCTGTTGGTAGGTGAAGTGGCCCTTTTTGATGCCACGATGTTAACAGTGAAGGTGAAGTGGTCCTCTACAATATAGCTGAAATTGGCTGTTGGTGGGTGAAGTGTCCCCCGCGGGTGTCATTGGTTTTTTGTTTTTGTTGGGTGAAGTGTCCATCTGGGATAGCACTGACTGGCTGTTGGTGGGTGAAGTGGCCCTTTTTGGATGCCACTATGTTAACAGTGAAGGTGAAGTGGCCCTCTACAATATAGCTGAAATTGGCTGTTGGTGGGTGAAGTGTCCCCCGCGGGTGTCATTGGTTTTTTGTTTTTGTTGGGTGAAGTGTTCCTCTGGATTATCTGTCGCTGGGTGAAGTGGCCCCCAGGGTGAAGTGGCCGACATGAGGAAGGAAAGCTGTTTCACAACACCCATGAAAAGCAATGCGATATTATTTCTGTACAACTAATAATAATAATAATAATAATAATAACAGCACCACCGACGACAACAATTCCACAGTCCCGCAACACCCAATGCACGCCATGGCTTGAGGGGCAATCCCTCTGTGGGTCACCCACCCTCCGGCTGGAGATAGGCTTCTGTGGCTGGCAATTATTCCTTCCCGTCCCTCATTACTGCAACCCATCCCAGGCTCAGTCTTTTTTTAACTTCTCCATCGACAGCCGCCTCAGCCTTTCAATCATTTTAATGACTGTTTACCATCTTCACGCCTTGCATAACTTTCCCCGTGACTCGCCGCACAAAGGCACCGAAACTTTCTCCATGGAAACAGAAACGGGGAAGCCTTCGCCAAACTTTCCGCAACTTTTCTATACCTTTCCTAGAAGGAGGGTGGTATAGACCAGGGCTGCCCAACTGGCGGCCCGCGGGCCGTATACGGCCCCCCAGCCCCTTCCCTGCGGCCCGCTTCCGAGGCTGTTGTGATGCTTTGGGCGAGGGGGCGGAGCCGCAGAAGCCTCCTCGCGGCTTCGCTCTCCCCGCCAGAGCGTCACAACAGCTGTTGTGATGCTTTGGGCGAGGGGGCCGAGCCATGGAAGGCTCCCCATGGCTCCTCCTTCTCCCCCAAAACGTCACAACAGCCTCGGAAGCGGGCGAAATCGCCCGCTTCCAAGGCTATTGTGACGCTTTGGGAGAGGGGGCGGAGCTGCGTGGCTGGGGGCGTGGCCGGAGGCGTGGCCGAGTGGCCCCCAAGTGATCACTCACCAGAAGTCTGGCCCTTGGGCTGGCAGTAAATATATAACTTTGAAGTTGGACAGCCCTGGTATAGATGGCCTTTGGGGTCCCTTCCAGGCCCGGATTACCCATAAGGCCACACTAGGCCATGGCCTATGGGCGGCAGGCCTAGGGGGGCGCCAGATCAAGGACCAAAAAAAAATATGTTCAAACAAAACCGCAACGTGCGGCATGATGACTCCCTCTCTCTCTCGCTCTCTCTCTCTCTCGCGGGGGCAATGGAGGAGGGAATGGTGCCCCACCTCGCCATCGCCCCCACCCCCTTGTCAAGGAAGGAGGGCGCGAGGAGGGCGCCTCTGCCTCCACCGCCATGTTCCCGGGTGCCGCGCATGGCCGGCAGTGGCCCCGGGGGCTTCCCTTCTTTCCTCCTCCTCCTCCATGCGCGGCACCTAGGAACACGGCGGAGGTGGCAGAGGTGCTCTCCTGCCACGCGCGCATGCCCGCTAGTGGCCCCGGGGCGGGGCTTCCCTCCGCCGCATCCTCCTTGCGTCCAAGGAAGGAGGGCGGGGCGAGGAGGAGGAACAAGCGGAGGAAGCCCCGCCCCGGTGCCGGTGCCGCGCATGTCCAGCAGCGCCCTAGGCATGCGCGGCAGCGGTCATGGGGGCGGGGCTTCCCTTCCTCCTCCTCCCCATGACCGTCTTCCTTGACTGAACGAAGGCGGTCACGGCGAGGAGGACGGAGAGGCGGAGGGAAGCCCCACCCCCACATGACCGCTGCCGCGCATGCCTAGCAGCGCTCTGGGGGCGGGGCTTCCCTTCCTCCTCCTCCCCACGACCGCCTTCCTTGACTGAAGGAAGGCGGTCGCGGCGAGGAGGAGGGAGAGGCGGAGGGAAGCCACGCCCCCGGGACCGGTGCCGCGCATGTTCAGCAGCGCCCTGGGGGCGGGGCTTCCCTTCCTCCTCCTCCCCACGACCACCTTCCTTGACTGAACGAAGGCGGTCACGGCGAGGAGGAGGGAGAGGCGGAGGGAAGCCCCACCCCCATGACCGCTGCCGCGCATGCCTAGCAGCGCCCTGGGGGCGGGGCTTCCCTTCCTCCTCCTCCCCACGACCGCCTTCCTTGACTGAAGGAAGGCGGTCACGGCGAGGAGGAGGGAGAAGCAGAGAGAAGCCCCGCCCCCGGGGCTGCTGCCGCGCATGCCCAGCAGCGCCCTGGGGGCGGGGCTTCCCTTCCTCCGCCGGCCCGCGACCACCTTCCTTGACTGAAGGAAGGCGGAGGGAAGCCCCGCCCCCGGGGCCGCTGGCGCGCACGCCCAGCAGCGCCCTGGGGGCGGGGCTTCCCTTCCTCCTCCTCCCCACGACCGTCTTCCTTGACTGAAGGAAGGCGGTTGCGGCGAGGAGGAGGGAGAGGTAGAGGGAAGCCACGCCCCGGGACCCGTGCCGCACATGTTCAGGAGCGCCCTGGGGGCGGGGCTTCCCTTCCTCCTCCTCCCCACGACCATCTTCCTTGACTGAAGGAAGGCGGTCGTGGCGAGGGGAGGGAGAGGCGGAGGGAAGCCACGCCCCCGGGACCCGTGCCGCACATGTTCAGGAGCGCCCTGGGGGCGGGGCTTCCCTTCCTCCTCCTCCCCATGACCACCTTCCGTGACTGCAGGAAGGGGGTCACGGCAAGGAGGAGGGAGAGGCGGAGGGAAGTCCCACCCCCAGGACCGCTGCCGCGCATGCCTAGCAGCGCCCTGGGGGCGGGGCTTCCCTTCCTCCTCCTCCCCATGACCGCCTTCCTTGACTGAAGGAAGGCGGAGGGAAGCCCCGCCCCCGGGGCTGCTGCCGCGCATGCCCAGCAGTGCTCTGGGGGCGGGGCTTCCCTTCCTCCTCCTGCCCGCGACCACCTTCCTTGACTGAAGGAAGGCAGAGGAAGCCCCGACCCCGGGGCCGCTGCCGCGCATGCCCAGCAGCGCCCTGGGGGCGGGGCTTCCTCTTCCCCCCCACTACCGCTTTCCTTGACTGAAGGAAGGCGGTCGCGGCGAGGAGGAGGGAGAGGCGGAGGGAAGCCCCGCCCCCTGGGCCGCTGCCACGCATGCCAAGCAGCAGCCCCGGGGGCGGGACTTCCAAAGTGTGGCCTAGGGCGCCAAAAGGAGTTAATCCAGGCCTGGTCCCTTCTAATTATATATATGGAAGGAGGGTGGTATAGATGGCCTTTGGGGTCCCTTCTCACTATATATATGGAAGGATTTAGATGCTGCTGCTGGATTCCCTGCTGGTTGGGGATGCTGCGGTTGCCGTGGAAACCTGCATCCCCAGCTAGCATCTCCTGCCCGGTTGCCATGGCCACAGCAAACACTTCCCTTCTTCTTTTCCTTCTTCTCTTGGTGTAACTGGGAGGCTGTTGGTGGGTGAAGTGACCCTCTGTTATGGTCACTGGATTGGCAATTGCTGGGTGGAGTGGCCACCTGCCATGTTACTGGGTTGGTTGTTGCTGGGTGGAGTGGCCATCTGTGGTGATGCTGGATTGAGTGTTGGTGGGTGAAGTGGCCCTCTCCTAATGTCACTGAGTTGGCTTTTTCTGGGTGAATTGTCCATTGGTGATAGCACTAAAGTGGCCCTCTCCTAGTGTCACTTAGTTCGTTTTTGCTAGGTGAAGTGTCCATCTGGGATAGCACCGAATAGCTGTTGGTGGGTGCAGTGGCCCTCTCCTAATGTCACTGGGTTGTCTGTTTCTGGGTGAAGTGTCCATCGGTGATAGCACTAAAGTGCCCTCTCCTAATGTAACTGGGTTGGCTTTTGCTGGGTGAAGTGTCCATCTGTGATAGCACCGAATAGCTGTTGGTGGGTGCAGTGGCCCTCTCCTAATGTCACTGGGTTGGCTGTTGCTGGGTGAAGTGTCCATCGGTGATAGCACTAAAGTGGCCGTATCCTTATATCACTGCGGCTGGCTTTTGCTGGGTGAAGTGTCCATCTGTGATAGCACCAAATAGCTGTTGGTGGGTGCAGTGGCCCTCTCCTAATGTCACTGGGTCGGCTGTTTCTGGGTGAAGTGTCCATTGGTGATAGCACTAAAGTGGCCGTCTCCTTATATCACTGCGGCTGGCTTTTGCTGGGTGAAGTGTCCATCGGTGATAGCACTAAAGTGCCCTCTCCTAATGTCACTGGGTTGGCTTTTGCTGGGTGAAGTGTCCATCTGTGATAGCACCGAATAGCTGTTGGTGGGTGCAGTGGCCCTCTCCTAATGTCACTGGGTCGGCTGTTGCTGGGTGAAGTGTCCATTGGTGATAGCACTAAAGTGGCCCTCTCCTGATATCACTGGGTTGGCTTTTGCTGGGTGAAGTGTCCATCTGTGATAGCACCGAATAGCTGTTGGTGGGTGCAGTGGCCCTCTCCTAATGTCACTGGGTTGGCTGTTGCTGGGTGAAGTGTCCATCGGTGATAGCACTAAAGTGGCCCTCTCCTAACTTCACTTAGTTGGCTTTTGCTGGGTGAAGTGTCCATCTGTGATAGCACCGAATAGCTGTTGGTGGGTGCAGTGGCCCTCTCCTAATGTCACTGGGTTGGCTGTTGCTGGGTGAAGTGTCCATCGGTGATAGCACTAAAGTGGCCCTCTCCTAATGTCACTGAGTTGGCTTTTGCTGGGTGAAGTGTCCATCTGTGATATCTGTGATAGCACCCGAATAGCTGTTGGTGGGTGCAGTGGCCCCCTCCTAATGTCACTGGGCTGGCTGTTGCTCGGTGAAGTGTCCATCGGTGATAGCACTAAAGTGGCCCTCTCCTAGTGTCACTTAGTTGGCTTTTGCTGGGTGAAGTGTCCATCTGTGATAGCACCGAATAGCTGTTGGTGGGTGCAGTGGCCCTCTCCTAATGTCACTGGGTTGGCTGTTGCTGGGTGAAGTGTCCATTGGTGATAGCACTAAAGTGGCCCTCTCCTAATGTTACTGAGTTGGCTTTTTCTGGGTGAAGTGTCCATCTGTTATAGCACCGAATAGCTCTTGGTGGGTGCAGTGGCCTTCTCCGAATGTCAGCTGTGAAGTGTGGTGATAGCAGTGAATAGCTGTTGGTGGGTGCCCCTCCGAATGTCACTGGGTCGGCTGTTGCTGGGTGAAGTGTCCATCGGTGATAGCACTAAAGTGGCCCTCTCCTAATATCACTGAGTTGGCTTTTGCTGGGTGAAGTGTCCATCGGTGATATCACTGAATAGGTGGGTGAAGTGTCCCTCTCCTAATGTCACTGCGGCTGGCTTCTGCTGGGTGATGTGTCCATGAGTGGTAGCATGGAATGGCTGTTGGTGGGTGAAGTGGCCCTCTCCTAATGTCACTGGGTCGGCTGGTTGACCTTCCTCCTTCCTGCTCTTCTTCCTCCTTCTTCCTCTCCCTCCTCTTTTCTTCTCCTCCTTCTTTCTCTTCCTCCCTCTCTTTCATTTCTGCTCTCTCACCGCTTATTGTGCCTGGCCCTCGTCCGCTTCCACGGCCGTATTATTTGCCTCCGTAACCGAATCTCACGCGCCTCGAGGCCTTCCATTATTCATGTCGCCCTCTGGAAACCCGAGCTCCTCCTTCGCAAGAGAACGGAGGGACCGAGCCGAGAACGGACTATGAATTAGAGGCATCTGGGTTTGGCGGAAACATTATGAGATGGGCCTCTGTCGGGAGTGCTTTAGTTGTGCACTTCTTTATGGCGGAAAGGGGTCTGACTAGATGACCTTTTAGGGTCCCCTTCCAATCATTTAAATTATTGTAATCTAAAATGATAATAAACTTTCAATCTTTAGAGGTCTATCAACAGAGGGTTAATGGGCCGGGTTTCCGTTACCATGGAAACAGGAGGCGGAGCCTGCAACTGGCCTTAGAATCTTCGAATTCAAACTTTAGCAGTTGGGAGTTGACAGCGAAAGTCGAAGGAGAGAGGGTGTGTATGGAGAGTCAGGGAGTCCGTTTTAGCCTGCTGTCAGCGGGTTTTAAAAAAGACTCTGACTCTATTCTGAGAGAGTAGAAGAAAAGCTGTGTTTGAACTGCTAGGAAAGCAGTTGGGTTTAAGGACAAGCAATTAGTGTAAAGGCTGCTGAGCTATTGGTTCTGGGAGGGCAGCTATATAGTATCAAGTTGTATCTCCACCGTTAGTGTATTGTAACCTTAAGATACGTGCCTCTAAGAAGAGGCACACTGGTTGGGAAACACTGGTGTAAAGACTGCTGAGCTGTTGGTTCTGGGAGTGCAGCTATATAGTATCAAGTTGTATCTCCACCGTTAGTGTATTGTAACCTAAGATACGTGCTCTAAGAAGAGGCACACTGGTTGGGAAACACTGGTGTAAAGACTGCTGAGCTGTTGGTTCTGGGAGTGCAGCTATATAGTATCAAGTTGTATCTCCACCGTTAGTGTATTGTAACCTTAAGATACGTGCCTCTAAGAAGAGGCACACTGGTTGGGAAACACTGGTGTAAAGACTGCTGAGCTGTTAGTTCTGGGAGTGCAGCTATATAGTATCAAGTTGTATCTCCACCGTTAGGTATTGTAACCTTAAGATACGTGCCTCTAAGAAGAGGCACACTGGTTGGGAAACACTGGTGTAAAGACTGCTGAGCTGTTAGTTCTGGGAGTGCAGCTATATAGTATCAAGTTGTATCTCCACCGTTAGGGTATTGTAACCTTAAGATACGTGCCTCTAAGAAGAGGCACACTGGTTGGGAAACACTGGTGTAAAGACTGCTGAGCTGTTGGTTCTGGGAGTGCAGCTATATAGTATCAAGTTGTATCTCCACCGTTAGGGTATTGTAACCTTAAGATACGTGCCTCTAAGAAGAGGCACACTGGTTGGGAAACACTGGTGTAAAGACTGCTGAGCTGTTGGTTCTGGGAGTGCAGCTATATAGTATCAAGTTGTATCTCCACCGTTAGTGTATTGTAACCTTAAGATACGTGCCTCTAAGAAGAGGCACACTGGTTGGGAAACACTGGTGTAAAGACTGCTGAGCTGTTGGTTCTGGGAGTGCAGCTATATAGTATCAAGTTGTATCTCCACCGTTAGTGTATTGTAACCTTAAGATACGTGCCTCTAAGAAGAGGCACACTGGTTGGGAAACACTGGTGTAAAGACTGCTGAGCTGTTGGTTTTGGGAGTGCAGCTATATAGTATCAAGTTGTATCTCCACCGTTAGTGGTATTGTAACCTTAAGATACGTGCCTCTAAGAAGAGGCACACTGGTTGGGAAAACACTGGTGTAAAGACTGCTGAGCTGTTGGTCCTGGGAGTGCAGCTATATAGTATCAAGTTGTATCTCCACCGTTAGTGTATTGTAACCTTAAGATACGTGCCTCTAAGAAGAGGCACACTGGTTGGGAAACACTGGTGTAAAGACTGCTGAGCTGTTGGTTCTGGGAGTGCAGCTATATAGTATCAAGTTGTATCTCCACCGTTAGTGTATTGTAACCTTACAGAAACACTGGTGTAAAGACGTGAGCTGTTGGTTTTGGGAGTGCAAGAAGATCAAGTTGCACACTGTATTGTTAAGGGCCTGTAAAACACTGGTGGGAAACAAAGACTGCTGAGCTGTTGGTTCTGGGAGTGCAGCTATAGTAGTATCAAGTTGTATCTCCATCGTTAGTGTATTGTAACCTTAAGATACGTGCCTCTAAGAAGAGGCACACTGGTTGGGAAACACTGGTGTAAAGACTGCTGAGCTGTTGGTTCTGGGAGTGCAGCTATATAGTATCAAGTTGTATCTCCACCGTTAGTGTATTGTAACCTTAAGATACGTGCCTCTAAGAAGAGGCACTGGTGGGAAACACTGGTGTAAAGACTGCTGAGCTGTTGGTTCTGGGAGTGCAGCTATATAGTATCAAGTTGTATCTCCACCGTTAGTGTATTGTAACCTTAAGATACGTGCCTCTAAGAAAGAGGCACACTGGTTGGGAAACACTGGTGTTAAGACTGCTGAGCTATTGGTTCTGGGAGGGCAGCTATATAGTATCAAGTTGTATCTCCACTAGTGTATTGTAACCTTAAGATACGTGCCTCTAAGAAGAGGCACACTGGTTGGGAAACACTGGTGTAAAGACTGCTGAGCTGTTGGTTCTGGGAGTGCAGCTATATAGTATCAAGTTGTATCTCCACCGTTAGTGTATTGTAACCTTAAGATACGTGCCTCTAAGAAGAGGCACACTGGTTGGGAAACACTGGTGTAAAGACTGCTGAGCTGTTGGTTCTGGGAGTGCAGCTATATAGTATCAAGTTGTATCTCCACCGTTAGTGTATTGTAACCTTAAGATACGTGCCTCTAAGAAGAGGCACACTGGTTGGGAAACACTGGTGTAAAGACTGCTGAGCTGTTGGTTCTGGGAGTGCAGCTATATAGTATCAAGTTGTATCTCCACCGTTAGTGTATTGTAACCTTAAGATACGTGCCTCTAAGAAGAGGCACACTGGGTTGGGAAACACTGGTGTAAAGACTGCTGAGCTGTTGGTTCTGGGAGTGCAGCTATATAGTATCAAGTTGTATCTCCACCGTTAGTGTATTGTAACCTTAAGATACGTGCCTCTAAGAAGAGGCACACTGGTTGGGAAACACTGGTGTAAAGACTGCTGAGCTGTTGGTTCTGGGAGTGCAGCTATATAGTATCAAGTTGTATCTCCACCGTTAGTGTATTGTAACCTTAAGATACGTGCCTCTAAGAAGAGGCACACTGGTTGGGAAACACTGGTGTAAAGACTGCTGAGCTGTTGGTTCTGGGAGTGCAGCTATATAGTATCAAGTTGTATCTCCACCGTTAGTGTATTGTAACCTTAAGATACGTGCCTCTAAGAAGGATCACACTGGTTGGGAAACACTTGTGTAAAGACTGCTGAGCTGTTGGTTCTGGGAGTGCAGCTATATACCTTAAGATACGTGCCTCTAAGAAGAGGCACACTGGTTGGGAAACACTGGTGTAAAGACTGCTGAGCTGTTGGTTCTGGGAGTGCAGCTATATAGTATCAAGTTGTATCTCCACCGTTAGTGTATTGTAACCTTAAGATACGTGCCTCTAAGAAGAGGCACACTGGTTGTGAAACACACTGACTGGTTGCAGGAAACACTGGTATTGTAACCTTAAGACTCCTAAGAAGAGGCACACTGGGAAAGCTGTTGGTTCTGGGAGTGCAGCTATATAGTATCAAGTTGTATCTCCACCGTTAGTGTATTGTAACCTAAGATACGTGCCTTGTTGGGAAACACTGGTGTAAAGACTGCTGAGCTGTTGGTTCTGGGAGTGCAGCTATATAGTATCAAGTTGTATCACTAGTGTATTGTAACCAGATGGTGTAAGAAGAGGCACACTGAAACACTAAAGACTGCTGAGCTGTTTAAGAAGAGGCACACTGGTTGGGAAACACTGGTGTTAAGAGTTGTTGGTTCTCAGCATAGTTAGTGTATTGTAACCTTAAGATACGTGCCTGTAAGAAGAGGCACACTGGTTGGGAAACACTGGTGTAAAGACTGCTGAGCTGTTGGTTCTGGGAGGGCAGCTATATAGTATCAAGTTGTATCTCCATAGTTAGTGTATTGTAACCTTAAGATACGTGCCTGTAAGAAGAGGCACACTGGTTGGGAAACACTGGTGTAAAGACTGCTGAGCTGTTGGTTCTGGGAGTGCAGCTATATAGTATCAAGTTGTATCTCCATAGTTAGGGTATTGTCACCTTAAGATACGTGCCTGTAAGAAGAGGCACACTGGTTGGGAAACACTGGTGTAAAGACTGCTGAGCTGTTGGTTCTGGGAGTGCAGCTATATAGTATCAAGTTGTATCTCCACCGTTAGTGTATTGTAACCTTAAGATACGTGCCTCTAAGAAGAGGCACACTGGTTGGGAAACACTGGTGTAAAGACTGCTGAGCTATTGGTTCTGGGAGTGCAGCTATATAGTATCAAGTTGTATCTCCACCGTTAGTGTATTGTAACCTTAAGATACGTGCCTCTAAGAAGAGGCACACTGGTTGGGAAACACTGGTGTAAAGACTGCTGAGCTGTTGGTTCTGGGAGTGCAGCTATATAGTATCAAGTTGTATCTCCACCGTTAGTGTATTGTAACCTTAAGATACGTGCCTCTAAGAAGAGGCACACTGGTTGGGAAACACTGGTGTAAAGACTGCTGAGCTGTTGGTTCTGGGAGTGCAGCTATATAGTATCAAGTTGTATCTCCACAGTTAGTGTATTGTAACCTTAAGATACGTGCCTCTAAGAAGAGGCACACTGGTTGGGAAACACTGGTGTAAAGACTGCTGAGCTGTTGGTTCTGGGAGTGCAGCTATATAGTATCAAGTTGTATCTCCACCGTTAGTGTATTGTAACCTTAAGATACGTGCCTCTAAGAAGATACTGTAACCACCTAAGCTTTGAACTCTGAAACTTCCACGCTTAGAACACTGTTTGAATCAACTTTACAGTTCTTTACCAAAGATATCTCCCCGCGTAGTTCCTTCACCCACAAGTCTCGAAAGTTTGGGTTAGAATTGATCCAAACCTGGCATACAGAGCTCCCATGACCAACATAAAATACTGGAGAAGTTTGGGGAAGATATACATACCTTGACATTTGGGAGTTGCTGTTGCTTGCTGCATTCTGGAGGAGTCTGGGCCCAGATCTGACCGGGAGGCTCGTGCCTCGGGCAAGCCCCGCAGGTGGTGAGAGCCAGGCGTGGGAAGATCCCCCACGTCGCATGGCTTTACATGGAGACCGCTCACCTGCCTTGCCAGCTGGCGAGAGCGTGAAGGAGGTGCCGTGCAAGGCCAGGCCTTGTGCGAAGAAGCCTTTGCCTGCCTCGCGCCCTTGTAGGCCGGCGAGAGTGCCAGGTAGGGGACGGAGGTGTTGCGCAAGGCATTCACCTGCCTCGCGCCCTTCCCAACCGGTGAGAGTGCGAAGGAAGCGTCGTGCAATGCCTGGTCTTGTGCGAAAGAGGCTTCACCTGCCTCGCGCTCTTGCCGCCTGATGAGAGCACGAAGGAGGTGTCGCGCAAGGCCAGGCCTTGTGCGAATGACCCTTCGCCTGCCTCGCGCCCTTGCCGGCCGACGCGAGCGCGAAGGGGGCGTTGCGCAAGGCAAGGCCAGGCCTTGTGAGAAGGAGCCTTCGCCTGTCTTGCACCCTTGAAGGCCAGTGAGAGTGAGAGTGCGAGGGAGGGGACGGAGGTGTCACACAAGGCATTCGCCTGCCTCACACCCTTGCCAGAGGGCGCGAAGGAGGCGTTGTGCAAGGCTAGGCCTTGTGCGAAGGAGCCTTCGCCTGCCTCTGCCCTTGCCGGTCGACGAGAGCGCGAAGGAGGCGTCGTGCAAGGCTAGGCCTTGTGCAAAGGACCCTTCGTCTGTCTTGCGCCCTTGCAGGCCTGCGAGAGTGCAAGGGAGGGGACAGAGGTGTCGCGCAAGGCATTTGCCTGCCTCGCGCCCTTGCCAGCCAGCGAGAGCGCGAAGGAGGCATCGTGCAACGCTAGGCCTTGTGACATGGAGCCTTCGCCTGCCTCGCACCCTTGCAGGCCTGCGAGAGTGCGAGGGAGGGGACGGAGGTGTCGCGCAAGGCATTTGCCTCCCTCGCGCCCTTGCCAGCCAGCGAGAGCACGATGGAGGCGTCGTGCAAGGCTAGGCCTTGTGCAATGGAGCCTTCGCCTGCCTCGCGCCCTTGCAGGCCTGCGAGAGTGAGAGGAGGACGGAGGTGTCGCGCAAGGCATTTGCCTGCCTCGCGCCCCTTGCCAGCCAGCGAGAGCACGAAGGAGGCGTCGTGCAAGGCTAGGCCTTGTGCAATGGAGCCTTCGCCTGCCGCGCCCCTTGCAGGCCTGCGAGAGTGCGAGGGAGGGGACGGAGGTGTCACGCAAGGCATTTGCCTGCCTCGTGCCCTTGCCAGCCAGCGAGAGCACGAAGGAGGCGTCGTGCACGGCTAGGCCTTGTGCAATGGGAGCTCGCCTGCCTCGCGCCCTTGCAGGCCTGCGAGAGTGCGAGGGAGGGGACGGAGGTGTCGCGCAAGGCATTTGCCTGCCTCGCGCCCTTGCCAGCCAGCGAGAGCACGAAGGAGGCGTCGTGCAAGGCTAGGCCTTGTGCAATGGAGCCTTCGCCTGCCTCGCGCCCTTGCAGGCCTGCGAGAGTGCGAGGGAGGGGACGGAGGTGTCGCGCAAGGCATTTGCCTGCCTCACACCCTTGCCGGCCGACGAGAGCATGAAGGAGGCGTCGTGCAAGGCCAGGCCTTGTGCGAAGGAACCTTCATCTGCCTCGCACCCTTGAAGGCCAGCAAGAGTGCCAGGGAGGGGACAGAGGTGTCGCGCAAGGCATTTGCCTGCCTCGCGCCCTTGCCAGCCAGCGAGAGCCGAAGGAGGCATCGTGCAAGGCTAGGCCTTGTGAAATGGAGCCTTCGCCTGCCTCGCACCCTTGCAGGCCTGCGAGAGTGCGAGGGAGGGGACGGAGGTGTCGCGCAAGGCATTTGCCTCCCTCGCGCCCTTGCCAGCCAGCGAGTGCACGAAGGAGGCGTCGAGCAAGGCTAGGCCTTGTGCAATGGAGTTTTGCCTGCCTCGCGCCCTTGCAGGCCTGCAGAGTGCGAGGAGGGGATGGAGGTGTCGCGCAAGGCATTTGCCTGCCTTGCGCCCTTGCCAGCCAGCGAGCACGAAGGAGGCGTCGTGCAAGGCTAGGCCTTGTGAATGGAGCCTTCGCCTGCCTCGCGCCCTTGCAGGCCTGCGAGAGTGCGAGGAGGGGATGGAGGTGTCGCGCAAGGCATTTGCCTGCCTCGCGCCCTTGCCAGCCAGCGAGAGCACGAAGGAGGCGTCGTGCAAGGCTAGGCCTTGTGCAATGGAGCCTTCGCCTGCCTCGCGCCCTTGCAGGCCTGCGAGAGTGCGAGGGAGGGGATGGAGGTGTCGCGCAAGGCCTTCGCCTGCCTCGCGCCCTTGCAGGCCTGCGAGAGTGCGAAGGAGGGGACGGAGGTGTCGCGCAAGGCATTTGCCTGCCTCGCGCCCTTGCCAGCCAGCGAGAGCACGAAGGAGGCGCCGTGCAAGGCCAGGCCTTGTGCAATGGAGCTTTCACCTGCCTCGCGCCCTTGCAGGCCTGCGAGAGTGCGAGGGAGGGGACGGAGGTGTCGCGCAAGGCATTTGCCTCCCTCGCGCCCTTGCCAGCCAGCGAGAGCACGAAGGAGGCGTCGTGCAAGGCTAGGCCTTGTGCAATGGAGCCTTCGCCTGCCTCGCGCCCTTGCAGGCCTGCGAGAGTGCGAGGGAGGGGACGGAGGTGTCGCGCAAGGCATTTGCCTGCCTCGCGCCCTTGCCAGCCAGCGAGAGCACGAAGGAGGCGTCGTGCAAGGCTAGGCCTTGTGCAATGGAGCTGGCACCTGCCTCGCTCCCTTGAAGGCCTGCGAGGGTGCGAGGGAGGGGATGGAGGTGAACGCGCAAGGCCTTCGCCTGCCTCGCGCCCTTGCAGGCCTGCGAGAGTGCGAGGGAGGGGACGGAGGTGTCGCGCAAGGCATTTGCCTGCCTCGCGCCCTTGCCAGCCAGCGAGAGCACGAAGGAGGCGTCGTGCAAGGCTAGGCCTTGTGCAATGGAGCTTTCACCTGCCTCGCGCCCTTGCAGGCCTGCGAGAGTGCGAGGGAGGGGACGGAGGTGTCGCGCAAGGCATTTGCCTGCCTCACACCCTTGCCGGCCGACGAGAGCATGAAGGAGGCGTCGTGCAAGGCCAGGCCTTGTGCGAAGGAACCTTCATCTGCCTCGCACCCTTGAAGGCCAGCAAGAGTGCCAGGGAGGGGATGGAGGTGTCGCGCAAGGCATTCGCCTGTCTCGTGCCCTTGCCGGCTGACGAGAGGTGAGGGAGGGGAGGGAGGTGTCGCGCAAGGCATTCATCTGCCTCGTGCCCTTGCCGGCCGACGAGAGCGCGAAGGAGGCGTCGCGCAAGGCCAGGCCTTGTGCGAAGGACCCTTCGCCTGCCTCGTGCCCTTCCCGGCCGACAAGAGCGCGAAGGAGGCGTCGCCCAGAAAATGACCCAGCGAGCCCCCCGGGGGTCGCGACCCCAGGTTGAGATCCGCTGAAATAGAACAACATGATGCTCACAAGATGATTTTTCCTTCATTTATTATTATTGTTATTATTATGACGTTTTCCATACATTGCAGAAATAGCCCTGTGCCGAAGAATCGAAAGTGGAACAGACGAAAGAGTTCGTAGGTAAGAAAAATCGAAATGTAAACTCTTGTTTTGCATCTCATGCAAACAGACAGGTTTCCAAAAAGGAAGAACCAGAGAGGAAGAGGAAGAGGAAGAGGAAGAGGAGATACAAAAGTTAGAAGTTTCTCTCTCTCTACACATATATATATATTCTATCTATAGATTTCCCTAAAGTCAGTAAAGAGCATTAGAAAGAGAGTCATTCCGGTACAAAAAGAGTTAGTTCACTAGAGTCAAGAAATGGGGAAAATATATATATATATATGTGTGTGTTTATATATATATATATATATATATATATATATATATATTCTCACATTTTAGAATATTTGGCACCCAAGTTATAA
>JARBWK010000017.1:22099017-22171517 GCA_030556195.1 Anolis apletophallus | reverse complement strand
GCTATCGTACTGTCTATTCTCCTCTATGGGTCTGAAACATGGGTCACCTATTGCCAACACCTACGACTCCTCAAACGCTTTCATCAGCGCTGTCTTCGCACAATCCTAAACGTACACTGGACTGACTATGTGACGAATGTTGCGTCCTTGAGCAAGCAGGGGTCACCAGCATTGAGGCCATGCTATTGAGAACACAGCTGCGCTGGGCAGGGCACGTCTCTAGGATGGAGGACCACCGCCTCCCAAAGATACTACTCTACGGTGAACTCGCAAGAGAGGCGCCCCCAAAAAGAGATACAAGGACTCCCTGAAACAACATCTCAGGCTCGGCCAGATTGATCACCAACCATGGTCCACCCTGGCCTCACATCGGGAGGCATCGAGACGCACTCTCCACAATGCTGCGGCCTCCTTTGAGAAGACACACCGAATGGGTCTCAAAGAGAAATGGCAACGCAGAAAGAACCGCAACTTGGAAACAACATCACCCAAGGAGACTTTCTGCTGTGCTTTCTGCAACCGAACTTGCCTATCTCAGATTGGCCTTTTTAGTCATCAATGCGTTGGCTCTTTTTTGGGCAGGGGGTGGTGGGGTGTTTTGGTAAACAAACCTCGTGGGTTTTCTGGGTATGTGGGCTGTTTTTGTGTGTCTGCCTTGTGTGGTTTCTTTGTATATAAGACAGGAACCACCACATGAAGGATTATATATATATAGATTATTATACAATGTACATAGATAAATCATTATTTTGTATAATATAATGATTATATAAAAAGAATATATAATTATTATATTATTATACAACATACAGATGAATAATAGATAAAATTATTATTATTATTATTTTGGGATCATTATATAACGATTATATAATAAGAATATATTATTGGTTGTATTGTTTTTATTATATTAATAAAATTTAAAATTATTATTTTGTGATTATTATATAATGATGATATATTATATTATATTATTATTATACAATATACATAGATGAATAAAAGATAAAATTATTATTTTACTATGTATTATTATATAAGAATATATTGTTATACTAATCAGATGAAATTATTATTTTGCTATTATTATATAATGATTATACAATAAGACTATATTAGTATATTAATAATAGATTTATTATTATTTTTATTATATAATGGTTATATTATAAGGCTATATAACTATATTAATAATAGATGAAATTATTATTTTGCTATTATTATATAATGATTATACAATGAGACAATATTAGTATATTAATAATAGATTTATTATTTTATTATTATATAATGATTATATTTTATTATTAATGATTATATTATTATATTAATCATAGATGAAATTATTATTTCGATCTCCATTTATATCTACCTTTTAATCTAGTCTACCTACCTACCTTTCCATTGTTCCAGTTACCTATCTTTCCACCTACCTACCATTGTATCTATGTATCTCTGGATCTATCTTTCTACTGTCCTAACTACCTTTTTACCTACCTACCTTTCAACTTACTTTTCTATCTATCCTTCTACCTATCCTTCGACCTGTCTACTTATTTATCCATCTTTCGATCTTTCGACGTACTTTTCTTTCTACCTACCCACCTGCCTTTCCACCTACCTTCCTACCATTATATATACACAGGTAGTAGACCTGGTTCATCCAGTTTGGCCAGGTAAGGGAAACCCACCGATTCCTTTCCGAAAATGGCGGTGGTGGCTTCGAAATGGCAAATTTAATTCCGGGTTGCTTACTTCGCTTCAAAACCGCTTCAAAACCGCTTCAAAAGTGAATTTAATCTGAAATTTATTCCGATTTTAGAAGCATTCCGAATGTATTCCGATTTTAGAAGAATTCAGAATTTATTCCAATTTTAGAAGCATTCTGAATTTATTCCGATTTTAGAAGAATTCAGAATTTATTCCGATTTTAGAAGTATTCTGAATTTATTCCAATTTTAGAAGTATTCCGAATTTATTCCAATTTTAGAAGAATTCCGAATTTATTCCGATTTTAGAAGTATTCTGAATGTATTCCGATTTTAGAAGTATTCTGAATTTATTCCGATTTTAGAAGTATTCTGAATGTATTCCGATTTTAGAAGTATTCTGAATTTATTCCAATTTTAGAAGTATTCTGAATTTATTCCAATTTTAGAAGTATTCTGAATTTATTCCAATTTTAGAAGTATTCTGAATTTATTCCGATTTTAGAAGTATTCTGAATTTATTCCGATTTTAGAAGCATTCCGAATTTATTCCAATTTTAGAAGCATTCCGAATTTATTCCGATTTTAGAAGTATTCCAAATTTATTCCGATTTTAGAAGCATTCCGAATTTATTCCAATTTTAGAAGAATTCAGAATTTATTCTGATTTTAGAAGCATTCCGAATTATTCCGATTTTAGAAGCATACCGAATTTATTCCGATTTTAGAAGTATTCTGAATTTATTCCGATTTTAGAAGTATTCCAAATTTATTCCGATTTTAGAAGTATTCCAAATTTATTCCGATTTTAGAAGAATTCCGAATTTATTCCGATTTTAGAAGCATTCCGAATTTATTCCAATTTTAGAAGCATTCCGAATTTATTCCGATTTTAGAAGCATTCCGAATTTATTCCAATTTTAGAAGAATTCCAAATTTATTCCGATTTTAGAAGCATTCCGAATTTATTCCAATTTTAGAAGCATTCCGAATTTATTCCGATTTTAGAAGCATTCCGAATTTATTCCAATTTTAGAAGTATTCCGAATTTATTCCGATTTTAGAAACATTCCGAATTTATTCCGATTTTAGAAGCATTCTGAATTTATTCCAATTTTAGAAGTATTCTGAATTTATTCCGATTTTAGAAGTATTCTGAATTTATTCCGATTTTAGAAGTATTCTGAATTTATTCCGATTTTTGAAGTATTCCGAATTCATTCCGATTTAAGAAGTATTCTGAATTTATTCCGATTTAAGTATTCCGAATTTATTCCGATTTTAGAAGTATTCCAAATTTATTCCGATTTTAGAAGAATTCCGAATTTATTCCGATTTTAGAAGCATTCCAAATTTATTCCGATTTTAGAAGCATTCCGAATTTATTCCAATTTTAGAAGTATTCTGAATTTATTCCGATTTTAGAAACATTCCGAATTTATTCCGATTTTAGAAGCATTCCGAATTTATTCCAATTTTAGAAGTATTCCGAATTTATTCCGATTTTAGAAGTATTCCAAATTTATTCCGATTTTAGAAGTATTCCGAATTTATTCCGATTTTAGAAGTATTCCGAATTTATTCCGATTTTAGAAACATTCCGAATTTATTCCGATTTTAGAAGCATTCCGAATTTATTCCGATTTTAGAAGCATTCCAAATTTATTCCGATTTTAGAAGCATTCCGAATTTATTCCGATTTTAGAAGCATTCCAAATTTATTCCGATTTTAGAAGCATTCCGAATTTATTCCGATTTTAGAAGTATTCCGAATTTATTCCGATTTTAGAAACATTCCGAATTTATTCCGATTTTAGAAGCATTCCGAATTTATTCCAATTTTAGAAGTATTCCGAATTTATTCCGATTTTAGAAGTATTCCGAATTCATTCCGATTTAAGAAGTATTCCGAATTCATTCCGATTTAAGAAGTATTCTGAATTTATTCCGATTTAAGTATTCCGAATTTATTTCGGTTTTAGAAGTATTCCGAATTTATTCCGATTTTAGAAGCATTCCGAATTTATTCTGATTTTAGAAGCATTTCGAAGTAGGTGCTTCGGAATGCTTCAAAAATCGGAATAAATTCGGATTAAGTTCACTCTTTCACTATCTTTCAGTAGTCTATCACTATCCCAATATTGACTATATTTCAATAGTCTATCTACCTTTCTATTTACCTACCTATCTACATAGCTTTCTATATCCCTATATTTCTTTTTCTGTCTACCTGCCTACCATTCTACCTACCTGCCTACCATTCTACCTATCCGTCTTTCGATCTATCTTTCTACCTTTCTCTACCACTATATCCATCTTTACATCTACCGATCTACCATTCTACCTATTTTACTTCTCTATCCATCTTGCGTACCTTTCTACCTACATACTTTCCTGTTTCAACCTACCATTATTCTATCTGCCTGCCTACCTCTCATCATTCTGTTGACCTACCCTTCCACCTACCTACCATTCTATCCATCCATCTTTGGATCTATCTTTCTACTGTTCTGCCTACCTTTTTATCTACCTACGTTTCCACCTATTTACCTACCCACTACTTCTTTCTAACTACCATTCTACCTACCTTTTTATCTAGTCTACCTACCTACCTTTCTATTGTTCTAGCTTTCCACCTACCTACCATTCTATCTATGTATCTCTGGATATATCTACTGTTCTACCTACCTTTTTATCTACCTACCTTTCCACCTATTTACCTATCTTTCTACCTACCTACTTGTTTCTACCTACCTTTATATCTACCTTTTAATCTAGTCTACCTACCTTTCTATTGTTCTACCTACCTATCTTTCCACCTACCTACCATTCCATCTATGTATCTCTGGATCTATCTTTCTACTGTTCTACCTACCTTTTATCTACCTACCTTTCCACCTATTTACCTACCTACTACTTGCTTCTACCATTATATCTACCTTTTAATCTAGTCTACCTACCTAGTGTTCTATCTACCTATCTTTCCATCTTCCTTACATTCTATCCATACATCTTTTGATCTAGCTTTCTGTGTACCTCCCGACCTACCTTTCTATCATCCTACCTATCTTTCTACCTACCTATCGACTGTTCTATCTATCAATCTTTCTACATACCTATTTTTCTACTGTTCTACCTACCTTTCTAGCTACCTACATATCATTCTACCTATCCATCTTTTGATAAATCTTTCTATGTACCTATCCACTTATCTTTCTACCTCTCTTTCAAGCTACCTACCTATCTTTCTATCATTCTACCTACCCCTCTGTCAATATATCTTTCTATGTTCCTATTTACCTTTTTACCTCTCTACCGACCATTCTACCTATCGGTCTTTTGATCAATCTTTCTACGTACCCACCTATTTACCTTTCTACCACTCTTTCTAGCTAACTACCTACCTTTCTATCATTCTACCTATCCATCTTTCTACATACCTACCTACCTACCTTTTTACCTGTCTACCTACCTACCTTTCTATCATTCTATCTATCCATCTTTCTACATACCTACCTACCTTTTTACTTGCCTACCCACCTATCATTCTACCTATCCATCTTTCTACATACTTACCTACCTTTTTACCTACCTACCTTTCTATCATTCTACCTATCCATCTTTCTACATATCTACCTATCTTACCTACCTACCTACCTTTCTATCATTCTACCTATCCATCTTTCCACAAACCTACCTGCATTTTACCTGTCTACCTACCTACCTTTCTATCATTCTACCTATCCATCTTTCTACATACCTGTCTACCTACCTTTTAGCTGTCTATCTACCTACCTATCATTCTACCTATCTGTCTTTCAGTCTTTCTACATACCTACCTACCTTTCTATCATTGTACCTATCCATCTTTTCTACCTATCTTTCTACATACCTACCTACCTTTTTACCTGTCTACCTTTCTGTCATTCTACCTATCCATCTTTCTACATACCTACCTACCTTTTTACCTGTCTACCTACCTACATTTCTATCATTCTACCTGTCTTTCAGTCTTTCTACATACCTACCTTTCTACCTTTCTCATTGTACCTATCCATCTTTCTACATACCTACCTACCTATTTACCTGTCTACCTGTCTACATACCTACCTACCTTTCTATCATTGTACCTATCCATCTTTCTACATACCTACCTACCTATTTACCTGTCTGTCTACCTGTCTTTCTACATACCTACCTACCTTTCTATCATTGTACCTATCCATCTTTCTACATACCTACCTACCTATTTACCTGTCTACCTTTCTGTCATTCTACCTATCCATCTTTCTACATACCTACCTACCTTTTTACCTGTCTACCTACCTACATTTCTATCATTCTACCTGTCTTTCAGTCTTTCTACATACCTACCTACCTTTCTATCATTGTACCTATCCATCTTTCTACATACCTACCTACTTTTCTACCTATCTTTCTACATACCTACCTACCTTTTTACCTGTCTACCTATCTACCTTTCTGTCATTCTACCTATCCATCTTTCTACATACCTACCTACCTTTTTACCTGTCTAATCTACCTACCTATCATTCTACCTATCTGTCTTTCAGTCTTTATACATACGTACCTACCTTTCTATCATTGTACTTATCCATCTTTCTACATACCTACCTACCTATTTACCTGTCTACCTGTCAGTCCTTCTACATACCTACCTACGTTTCTACCTATCTTTTTACATACCTACCTACCTTTTTACCTGTCTACCTACCTACATTTCTATCATTCTACCTGTCTTTCAGTCTTTCTACATACCTACCTACCTTTCTATCATTCTACCTATCCATCTTTCAATCTGTCGACATGCCTACCTGCCTTTCTTTTTAGTTACCCACATCTCTACCGACTTATCGCTCTACTTATCCGTCTTTCGATCTCTCTTTCTACCTACCTACCTGCTCCCCTTTCTCCTCACCTGCCCGCCTGCCTCCCCATGTGGCGCCCCGCTCTTGGCTCACCGCACTTGCTCCGTCCGATCTGCCCCAGCTTGGGGGGCCTCTTGGTCTGCGCCCCGGAGTAGAAGGCGTTGGTGTCTCGGACCCGGCAGGAGAAGGGGATCTCGGCCCCCACGTCCGAGGAGAAGGAGCCCAGCTTCTCGTCATTGAAGGGCAGCACCTCCGACATCCTGGCCCTGGAAAGAAGGGAGGAAGAGAAGAGAAGAAAGAGAGACCACCAGGGAGGATGGATGAATGGAAAGGAGCCTGGCTTCCAAGGAAGGCTCGCCTGAGACTGGCAGAGAGAAGGGAGAAAGGAGGGAGAAAGAAAAGGAGGGAGGAGAGAAGAGGAGGAGGAGAGAAAGGAGGAGGAGGGAGAGGCAGAGAGAGGGATCAGTGGAGAGGAAGAGGAGAAAGTGAGACAGAGAAGATGGAGAGAATGAGAAAGGGAAGGAGAGAGGAGAGAAAGAGAGAAGAGGAAAAGATGATGGAGGGGATGAGAGAGAGAAGGAGGGAGGAGAGAAGGAAGGAGGGAAGGAAAGACTGAAAGGAGAGGAAGAGGAGAAAGTGAGACAGAGAAGATGGAGAGAATGAGAAAGGGAAGGAGGGAGAGAGAGAGAGGAGAAAGGGAGGGAGGAGAGAAAGAGAGAAGAGGAAAAGATGATGGAGGGGATGAGAGAGAGGAGGGAGGAGAGAGGGAAGGAGGGAAGGAAAGACTGAAAGGAGAGGAAGAGGAGAAAGTGAGACAGAGAAGATGGAGAGAATGAGAAAGGGAAGGAGGGAGGAGAGAGAGAGAAGAGAAGGAGAAAGTGAGACAGAGAAAATGATGGAGGGGATGAGAGAGAGGAGGGAGGAGAGAGGGAAGGAGGGAAGGAAAGACTGAAAGGAGAGGAAGAGGAGAAAGTGAGACAGAGAAGATGGAGAGAATGAGAAAGGGAAGGAGGGAGGAGAGAGAGAAGAGAAGGAGAAAGTGAGACAGAGAAAATGATGGAGGGAATGAGAGAGAGGAGGGAGGAGAGAGAGAAGGCGGGAAGGAGAGACTGAAAGGAGAGGAAAAGGAGAAAGTGAGACAGAAGATGGAGAGAATGAAAGAGAGAAGAAGGAAGGGAGAAAGGAGGGAAGGAGAGACATAGAGGAAGAGAAGAAAGTGACACAGAGAAGATGGAGAGAATGAAAGAGAAGGAGGAAGGGAGGAAGGAGGAGGGAAGGAGAAACACAGGAAGAGGAGAAAGTTAGGCAGAGAAGAAGATGGAGGGAATGAAAGAGAGAAGGAGGGAGGAGAGAAAGAAGCAGGGAAGGAGAGACTGAGGAAGAGGAGAAAGTGAGACAGAGAGGATGACCGTGACCCGCATGTATGATGGTCCTAGTTTACTTTGGCGGAGGATGGACCATGAATGATGGGATTTGTAGTACCTTGACTCACTTCTGGACATCACTGCAACCCCCATGCATGACGGATCTGGATCAAACTTGGCAGACAGACCCCCCATGGTGCAATTCATATCCTAGTGTACTTCGGCAGAGGATGGACCATGCATGATGGGATTTGTAGTACCTTCACTCATTTTCAGAGACCACTGTGACCCGCATGTATGACGGATCTGGATCAAACTTGGCACACAGACACCCCCATGGTACACTTCAGGTCCTAATTTACTTTGGTGGAGGATGGACCTTGGATGATGGGATTTGTAGTACCTTCACTCACTTCCAGAGACCACTGTGACCCGCATGTATGATGGATCTTGATCAAACTTGGCACACAGACACCCCCATGGTACACTTCAGGCCCTAATTTACTTTGGCGGAGGATGGACCATGAATGATGGGATTTGTAGTACCTTCACACACTTCCAGAGACCACTGTGACCCGCATGTATGATGGATCTGGATCATACTTGGCACACAGACAGCCCCATGGTGCACTTCAGATCCTAGTGTACGTCAGCAGAGGATGGACCATGAATGATGGGATTTGTAGTACCTTCACTCACTTCCAGAGACCACTGTGACCCGCATGTATGATGGATCTGGATCACACTTGGCAGACAGGACCCCCGCCATGGTGCACTTCAGATCCTAGTGTACGTCAGCGGAGGATGGACCATGCATGATGGGATTTGTAGTACCTTCACTGACTTCCAGAGACCACTATGACTTGCATGTATGACGGATCTGGATCAAACTTGGCACACAGATACCCTCATGGTGCCCCTCAGGTCCTAGTGTACTTTGGCGGAGGATGGACCATGAATGATGGGATTTGTAGTACCTTCACTCACTTCCAGAGACCACTGTGACCCGCATGTATGACGGATCTGGATCACACTTGGCAGACAGGACCCCCCTCCCAGGTGCAATTCAGATCCTAGTGTACATCAGTGGAGGATGGACCATGGATGATGGGATTTGTAGTACCTTCACTCACTTCCAGAGACCACTGTGACCTGCATGTATGACGGATCTGGATCAAACTTGGCACACAGACACCGCTATGGTGCACTTCAGGTCCTAGTGTACTTCGGTGGAGGATGGACCATGAATGATGGGATTTGTAGTACCCTGACTCACTTCCAGAGACCAGAAAGATAGAAAAAAGTAAGAAAATGAAGTAGGAAGGAAGACAGGAAATAAGTTCGGGAGAAAAGTAAGGAGGGAAAGAAGAACACAGAAGGAAAGAAAGGGAGGGAGCGAGGAAGAATGAAAAGAAAGGTAGAAGAAGGAAAAGAGGGAAGGAAGAAGGAAGGAAGACAAGAAAGGAGGGATGGAAGAAGACAGATGGAAAGAAAAAGGGAGGAAGAATGAAAAGAATGACAGAAAAAAAGAAAAGGAAGAAAAGGAAGTAGGAATGAAGACAGGAAGTAAGGGAAGGAGAAAAGTAAGGATGGACAGAAGACAGAAAGAAAGAAAGAAAGAAAGAAAAGGAAGAATGAATAGTAGAAGTAGGAAAAGACAGGAGGAAGAAAAGGAAGGAGGGATGAAGACAGGAAGTAAGGGAAGGAGAAAAGTAAGGATGGACAGAAGACAGACAGAAAGAAAGAAAGAAAGAAAGAATGAATAGGCAGAAGTAGGAAAAGAGGGGAGGAAAAAAAGGAAGAAGAGATGAAGACAGGAAGTAAGGGAGGGAGAAAAGGAAGGAGGGACGGAAGATGAAAGAAAGAGGCAGGGAGGAAGAACGAAAAGAAAGGTAGAAATAAGTAGGAAAAGACGGAAGAAGGGAAGAATAAAAGGAAGGAGGGATAGAAGACGACAGAAGGAAAGAGGGAGGAAGAATGAAAAGGAAGATAGAAAAAAGAAGGAAAAGAAGGAAGGAAGAAAAGGAAGTAGGAATGAAAACAGGAAGTAAGGGAAAGAAAGAAGGTAGGAGAAAAGTAAGGACGGACAGAAGAAGACAGAAAGAAAGAAAGAAAGAAAGAGAAAGAAAGAAAGAAAGAAAGAAGAGGAAGAATGAATAGGTAGAAGTAGGAAAAGAGAGGAGAGAGGAAGACAGGAAGGGAGGGAGAAAAGGAAGGAGGGACGGAAAATGAATGAAAGAGGGAGGAAGAACGAAAAGAAAGGTAGAAAGAAGTAGGAAAAGACAGAAGAAGGGAAGAATAAAAGGAAGGAGGGATGAAGACAGGAAATAAAAGAGAGAGAAAAGGATGGAGGGAAGAAAAATAGGGGGGAGGAAGAAGGGAAGAAGAAAAGGGAGAAAGGTAGAAAAAAAGAGGGAAGGAGGAAGGGAAGAAAGGAGGAATGAAGGCAAGAAGTAAGGGAGGGAGAAAAGGATGGAGGGAGAAACAGGTGAGAAAAAGAGAGGGAAGGAAGAAGGGAACAAAAGGGAGAAAGAAGGAAGAAGAAAGAGGAATGAAGACAAGAGAACTCTCTTAAGACTAAACAACAACAACAAAAACAACAACCACCCCCAAACGGTGCTTGAAGACAGGCTCATGGGTGCTGTAGTGTCACTGTGTGGGAGTGGAAGAGCGGCGGAACAGAAATAGCTCCTCGCCTCGCTCTCTTCAGCAACAAGACAACGCCGCCTCGTTTCGGAGAGATTGAGCAAATTAATACAGAGTCGATGGCGAGCGCTTAATGCCACCTAGAGCTCCAGACAGGAAAACCCTGTGCCTGTGCCTCCAGCTCCCTTTCTGTCGGGCAGTGTTTCCCAACCAGTGGGCCTCTTCTTAGAGGCACGTATCTTAAGGTTACAATACACTAACTATGGAGATACAACTTGATACTATATAGCTGCACTCCCAGAACCAACAGCTCAGCAGTCTTTACACCAGTGTTTCCCAACCAGTGTGCCTCTTCTTAGAGGCACGTATCTTAAGGTTACAATACACTAACTGTGGAGATACAACTTGATACTATATAGCTGCCCTCCCAGAACCAATAGCTCAGCAGTCTTTACACCAGTGTTTCCCAACCAGTGCGCCTCTTCTTAGAGGCACGTATCTTAAGGTTACAATACACTAACTGTGGAGATACAACTTGATACTATATAGCTGCCCTCCCAGAACCAATAGCTCAGCAGTCTTTACACCAGTGTTTCCCAACCAGTGCGCCTCTTCTTAGAGGCACGTATCTTAAGGTTACAATACACTAACTATGGAGATACAACTTGATACTATATAGCTGCCCTCCCAGAACCAATAGCTCAGCAGTCTTTACACCAGTGTTTCCCAACCAGTGCGCCTCTTCTTAGAGGCACGTATCTTAAGGTTACAATACACTAACTATGGAGATACAACTTGATACTATATAGCTGCACTCCCAGAACCAATAGCTCAGCAGTCTTTACACCAGTGTTTCCCAACCAGTGTGCCGCTTCTTAGAGGCACGTATCTTAAGGTTACAATACACTAACTATGGAGATACAACTTGATACTATATAGCTGCCCTCCCAGAACCAATAGCTCAGCAGTCTTTACACCAGTGTTTCCCAACCAGTGTGCCTCTTCTTATCCCAGAACCAATAGCTCAGCAGTCTTTACACCAGTGTTTCCCAACCAGTGTGCCGCTTCTTAGAGGCACGTATCTTAAGGTTACAAGACACTAACTATGGAGATACAACTTGATACTATATAGCTGCACTCCCAGAACCAACAGCTCAGCAGTCTTTACACCAGTGTTTCCCAACCAGTGAGCCTCTTCTTAGAGGCACGTATCTTAAGGTTACAATACACTAACTATGGAGATACAACTTGATACTATATAGCTGCACTCCCAGAACCAACAGCTCAGCAATCTTTACACCAGTGTTTCCCAACCAGTGAGCCTCTTCTTAGAGGCACGTATCTTAAGGTTACAAGACACTAACTATGGAGATACAACTTGATACTATATAGCTGCACTCCCAGAACCAATAGCTCAGCAGTCTTTACACCAGTGTTTCCCAACCAGTGAGCCTCTTCTTAGAGGCACGTATCTTAAGGTTACAACACACTAACTATGGAGATACAACTTGATACTATATAGCTGCACTCCCAGAACCAACAGCTCAGCAGTCTTTACACCAGTGTTTCCCAACCAGTGTGCCTCTTCTTAGAGGCACGTATCTTAAGGTTACAATACACTAACTATGGAGATACAACTTGATACTATATAGCTGCACTCCCAGAACCAACAGCTCAGCAGTCTTTACACCAGTGTTTCCCAACCAGTGAGCCTCTTCTTAGAGGCACGTATCTTAAGGTTACAATACACTAACTATGGAGATACAACTTGATACTATATAGCTGCACTCCCAGAACCAACAGCTCAGCAGTCTTTACACCAGTGTTTCCCAACCAGTGAGCCTCTTCTTAGAGGCACGTATCTTAAGGTTACAATACACTAACTATGGAGATACAACTTGATACTATATAGCTGCACTCCCAGAACCAACAGCTCAGCAGTCTTTACACCAGTGTTTCCCAACCAGTGAGCCTCTTCTTAGAGGCACGTATCTTAAGGTTACAATACACTAACTATGGAGATACAACTTGATACTATATAGCTGCACTCCCAGAACCAATAGCTCAGCAGTCTTTACACCAGTGTTTCCCAACCAGTGTGCCTCTTCTTAGCTCAGCAGCACCAGTGTTTATCTTAAGGTTACAATACACTAACTATGGAGATACAACTTGATACTATACTATAGCTGCCCTCCCAGAACCAATAGCTCAGCAGTCTTTACACCAGTGTTTCCCAACCAGTGCGCCTCTTCTTACAGGCACGTATCTTAAGGTTACAATACACTAACTATGGAGATACAACTTGATACTATATAGCTGCACTCCCAGAACCAATAGCTCAGCAGTCTTTACACCAGTGTTTCCCAACCAGTGCGCCTCTTCTTACAGGCACGTATCTTAAGGTTACAATACACTAACTATGGAGATACAACTTGATACTATATAGCTGCACTCCCAGAACCAATAGCTCAGCAGTCTTTACACCAGTGTTTCCCAACCAGTGCGCCTCTTCTTACAGGCACGTATCTTAAGGTTACAATACACTAACTATGGAGATACAACTTGATACTATATAGCTGCACTCCCAGAACCAACAGCTCAGCAGTCTTTACACCAGTGTTTCCCAACCAGTGCGCCTCTTCTTACAGGCACGTATCTTAAGGTTACAATACACTAACTATGGAGATACAACTTGATACTATATAGCTGCACTCCCAGAACCAATAGCTCAGCAGTCTTTACACCAGTGTTTCCCAACCAGTGTGCCGCTTCTTAGAGGCACGTATCTTAAGGTTACAAGACACTAACTGTCCTTCTCCCGTCTCTCGGGCCGGATAGAAGCGGCTGCAGGGCCGGATCCGGCCTGGAGGCCATAGTTTGCCCACCCCTGGGTGAAAGAGAAGCAACTTTACATGGTTCTGTGTTGTATCCTGCCTTGAAGTGTGTTCAAATAAGAGGAGCTGGGGGGAGATCCCACACAAACGGGAGGTTCCTCAACCTGCATCTGTCTCAATCAACAAAAAACGTAACACAAAACAGCGAAAGCAAAAAAAATATATACAACGTTTGCGACACAAGCCATCTTTTATTACAGGCACTTCTTTGTATTTCTCCTCTTTTTAAAAAAGCGAAACGCAAGGGAGAAGTTTCCCGGTTGGAAACGCGGTCCTGTTAAAGTGTCCTCCGCTATCTGATTGTGAGTAGAGTGGGTTCCGGAGGCCGTTTCGAGAAGAAAAAATAATATAATTTGTCTGAAGTGTTCTCCGTTATCTGATTGTGAGTAGAGTGGGTTCCGGAGGCCGTTTTGAGAAGAAAAAATAATATAATTTGTCCGAAGTGTCCTCCGCTATCTGATTGTGAGTAGAGTGGGTTCTGGAGGCCGTTTTGAGAAGAAAAAATAATATAATTTGTCCCAAAGTGTTCTCCGCTATCTGATTGTGAGGAGAGAGGGTTCCGGAGGCCGTTTTGAGAAGAAAAAATAATATAATTCGTCCAAAGTGTTCTCCGCTATCTGATTGTGAGGAGAGTGGGTTCCGGAGGCCGTTTTGAGAAGAAAAAATAATATAATTTGTCCGAAGTGTCCTCCGCTATCTGATTGTGAGTAGAGTGGGTTCTGGAGGCCGTTTTGAGAAGAAAAAATAATATAATTTGTCTGAAGTGTTCTCCGTTATCTGATTGTGAGTAGAGTGGGTTCCGGAGGCCGTTTTGAGAAGAAAAAATAATATAATTTGTCCGAAGTGTCCTCCGCTATCTGATTGTGAGGAGAGTGGGTTCCGGAGGCCGTTTTGAGAAGAAAAAATAATATAATTTGTCCGAAGTGTTCTCCGCTATCTGATTGTGAGGAGAGTGGGTTCTGGAGGCCGTTTTGAGAAGAAAAAATTATATAATTCGTCCAAAGTGTTCTCCAATATCTGATTGTGAGGAGAGTGGGTTCCGGAGGCCGTTTAAGTGTCCTCCGCTATCTGATTGTGAGGAGAGTGGGTTCCGGAGGCCGTTTTGAGAAGAAAAAATAATATAATTTGTCCAAAGTGTTCTCCAATATCTGATTGTGAGGAGAGTGGGTTCCGGAGGCCGTTTTGAGAAGAAAAAATAATATAATTCGTCCAAAGTGTTCTCCGATATCTGATTGTGAGGAGAGTGGGTTCCGGAGGCCGTTTTGAGAAGAAAAAATAATGTAATTCGTCCGAAGTGTTCTCCGATATCCGACGGTGAGTAGAGTGGGTTCCGGAGGCCGTTTTGAGAAGAAAAAATAATGTAATTCGTCCAAAGTGTTCTCCGATATCCGACGGTGAGTAGAGTGGGTTCCGGAGGCCGTTTTGAGAAGAAAAAATAATATAATTCGTCCGAAGTGTTCTCCGATATCCGACGGTGAGAAGAGTGGGTTCCGGAGGCCGTTTTGAGAAGAAAAAACAATATAATTTGTCCAAAGTGTTCTCCGCTATCAGATGGGTTGAGGCCGTTTTGAAAGAAAAAAAGAGAGGGTTCCGGAGATGGTGAGAAGAGTTTCGGAGGCTGTTTGAGAAGAAAAATAATATAATTTGTCCGAAGTGTTCTCCGATTGTGAGTAGAGTGGGTTCCGTCCAAACGGTGAGAAGAGTTTTGGGTTCCGGCTAGATTGTGAGTAGAGTTTCCGGAGGCCGTTTTGAGAAGAAAAATAATATAATTCGTCCAAAGTGTTCTCCGATATCTGACGGTGAGAAGAGTAGGTTCCGGAGGCCGTTTTGAGAAGAAAAAATAATGTAATTCGTCCAAAGTGTTCTCCGATATCCGACGGTGAGAGAGAGTGGGTTCGGAGGCATTTTTGAGAAGGAGGCCAAAGTGTTTGAGAAGAAAAAGGCCGTTTTGAGAAGAAATAATATAATTCGTCCGAAGTGTTCTCCGATATCCGACGGTGAGTAGAGTGGGTTCCGGAGGCCGTTTTTGAGAAGAAAAAATAATGTCCTAATTGATTGTCCAAAGTGTTCTCCGATATCCGACGGTGAGAAGAGTGGGTTCCGGAGGCTGTTTTGAGAAAAAAAAATAATATAATTCGTCCGAAGTGTTCTCCGATATCCGACGGTGAGTAGATTGAGTTCAGGAGTCCGTTTTGAGAAGAAAAAATAATATAATACGGCACACGTGTTCTCCGATATCCGACGGTGTGTAGAGTGGGTTCCGGAGGCCGTTTTGAGAAGAAAAAATAATATAATTTGTCCGAAGTGTTCTCCGCTATCCGATGGTGAGGAGAGTGGGTTCCGGAGGCCGTTTTGAGAAGAAAAAATAATATAATTTGTCCGAAGTGTTCTCCGCTATCCGATAAAGAGGAGAAGGGGTTCCGGAGGCCGTTTTGAGAAGAAAAAACAATATAATTTGTCCGAAGTGTTCTCCACTATCCGATGGTGAGGAGAGTGGGTTCCGGAGGCCGTTTTGCAAAGAAAAAATAATATAATTTGCCCGAAGTGTTCTCCACTATCCGATGGTGAGGAGAGTGGGTTCCGGAGGCCGTTTTGCGAAGAAAAAATAATATAATTTGTCCGAAGTGTTCTCCGCTATCCGATGGTGAGGAGAGTGGGTTCCGGAGGCCGTTTTGAGAAGAAAAAATAATATAATTTGTCCGAAGTGTTCTCCGCTATCCGATGGTGAGGAGAGTCGGTTCCGGAGTCCGTTTTGAGAAAAAACATAATTCGTTCGAAGTGTCCTCCGATATCCGATAGTGATGAGAGTGGGTTCAGGAGTCCGTTTCGAGAAGACAGAAACTGTAATTCGTGAGTTCTTCAATATCCGATGGCGGGGAGAAGTCATTCCTGAGGTCATTTTGGCAAGAGCGAAGCCATCCGAAGAATCCTTCAATTTCGGTTGGTGAGGAAACGGGGTTCCGGGGTCTGTTCCCGCGCCCCCCGCCGCTCAGCTGTTGTACAGTGGCACGGCCCTTGTGATCTTCTGCCTGCAGACGGGGCACCGGGGTGGAAAGGGCAAGGCGGCGTAGCACTGGAGGCAGGCGCAGACGTGTCCGCACTCGAGGAAAGCGCAGGAGCGTTCCCGGGCCATGCAGACCACGCAGGAGGCGCCGGGTTCCCCTCCGGAGGCCTCAGCATCCCGCCGCATGCGCCGCTTCTCTTTCCACCACCGGAGCTGCTTGCGGAGGACAAAAAAGAGTGTGGCGAAGGCGACGAGGCTGCAGCCGAGGGCCAAGAGCCTCCAGAGGCGCAAGTTCGATTCCTGCTTCCGGAGCAAGGCCTCGAATCCGAGGCAGGAGAGGTAGTAGCGCAGGCCCTCTTTGGGGGGCTGGAGGCGGAGAGCGCCGTCGTTGTCGAGGACGAGCTCCCCGATGCCTGTCAGGGAGGCCCCGACCCGGAGCATCTCCTCCGTCTCCTGGATGCCTTTGGGCCGCTCCCCGCTGATGTAGTGGCCGACGGTGTCTGCAAAGGACTGGGCTGAGGGGTGGAACCTCTCGTAGACTCGCTCAAGGCTCAGCTCCGCCGCCTCCAAGGGCCTTGAGACCTGGACAGTGACATCACTTCCTGCGTCTCGGGGCGCCAGGTCGAAAGCCGTTGTGTTGGTCCTCTGGTGGATGATCTTTTCGGAATCGTTCCTGATGAAACAGAAATTATTATTATTGTTATAGCAATTGTATACGGTGCTTATTTACTTATTTACGACATTTATATGCCGCCCTTCTCATCCCGAAGGGGACTCGGAGAGGCTTACAAGGTATATACATACAATATAGTATACTAGCTTGGGGACCCGGCGGTGCCCGGGTTAATTGAGAAAGGCATTGTGTGGCAAGGTTGGTCATTATCTGTTGTGGTTGAGCAACCTGAGCCTGTAGTTGCTACAGGTAGTAATTGGGAAGAGGAGAGTTTGTCAGACATGTCCTTGGAAGAGGGAGGTTTGGGCGGGCCTCCTGCAGCTGGGAGAAAGAGGGCTGCAAGTGATGAGCATTTGGAAGAGGCAGAACATAGGAGGAAGGTCCGACAAATACTTAGGGAGCCTACCAGTGATGAGACTTTTGAGGGGTTTGACGTGGAGTTACCCCCAGAAGACAGTGATACTGAGCTGGACTCAGCACTGGTGCAGGATGTCAGGAATGTGTTAAATGCTGAGTCCAGCAAAAGTTCATTTTTTGGTTTTTCCAGTGATAATAGTTGGCCTAGTGGGGATGTGGAATTGGACTGGGGCCCTTTAACTGCAGAGCAAAGATGGGACAATTGGAGGAACACACCCAGGGCTGCAGCTGAGGGCACTAGGGCAGATTTGGGTGTGGAGTCTGATGACTCTGATTTGTAAGGGTATAACAGTAAGGCTTGGGGATTTGGGAATCTGCGGTTGGCCAAGGTGTTGCTGTGGGTTGCTGGTTCCTGTATCTTGTGATTTTGTGGGTTCGTGTCCTGGTTCTTGATTCCCAGCAAGCTGTGAGTATTTGGGCTGTGTTCATGCTGGGTTCTGGGGGAGCTGTTATGGCAGCTCTAGCTGACATTGTTACATGTTGGGGGGTTGGGACTTTAATGTGTGCTTTTATGTTTAGTGTCTGCCGCGTCCTGTTTGAACATTTCCTGTGTTGCTGTGAGTGTCTGGTATTGTATAGAGGGTGAAGGGGAGTTTGTTGTGGGTTGCGGGGGTTTTCATATGTTTGTTTGTATACTCAGCTCCTGGAATGTGAAGCACTCCTTCTTTCCTTCTCTGGACGGGTCTTCGCATCACAGACTGCAAGCCGATTTACAGCTCAAGATTCGTTCTGAAGACGGACGGCTTATCTATTTTGCTTTCGGTTTTGGGTGTGGGTTTTTGTTTTTAAATGCCGGACTGAGGCTATGTTTGTTTAAAAATAAACTGTATATATTTTTACTAGCTTGCCGTTGTCTTTGCCATCTGTGGGAGTCGTGACATTATCAGTTGGTTATGTGGCTTGCAGTGGTCTCTGGACGTTAGTGAGGGTACTGCGAGTCCCATCGTCCATGGTCCATCCTTCTCCAAACTGCACCAGGATGTAGAGTGGATCATGGGGGTTATGTGTGCCAAGTTTGGTCTCGATCAGTCAGTGGATGAGGGTTGCAGCGGTCTCAGGAAGTGAGTGGAGGTACTTCAAGTCCCATCATCCATGGCCCATCCTCCCTCAAACTGCACCAGGATGTAGAGTGGGTCATGGGGGTTATGTGTGCCAAGTTTGGTCTCGATCAGTCAGTGGATGAGGGTTGCAGCGGTCTCAGGAAGTGAGTGGAGGTACTTCAAGTCCCATCATCCATGGCCCATCCTCCTTCAAACTGCACCAGGATGTAGAGTGGGTCATGGGGGTTATGTGTGCCAAGTTTGGTCTCGATCAGTCAGTGGATGAGGGTTGCAGCGGTCTCAGGAAGTGAGTGGAGGTACTTCAAGTCCCATCGTCCATGGCCCATCCTCCTTCAAACTGCACCAGGATGTAGAGTGGATCATGGGGGTTATGTGTGCCAAGTTTGGTCTCGATCAGTCAGTGGATGAGGGTTGCAGCGGTCTCTGGAAGTGAGTGGAGGTACTTCAAGTCCCATCATCCATGGCCCATCCTCCTTCAAACTGCACCAGGATGTAGAGTGGATCATGGGGGTTATGTGTGCCAAGTTTGGTCTCGATCAGTCAGTGGATGAGGGTTGCAGCGGTCTCAGGAAGTGAGTGGAGGTACTTCAAGTCCCATCGTCCATGGCCCATCCTCCTTCAAACTGCACCAGGATGTAGAGTGGATCATGGGGTTATGTGTGCCAAGTTTGGTCTCGATCAGTCAGTGGATGAGGGTTGCAGCGGTCTCAGGAAGTGAGTGGAGGTACTTCAAGTCCCATTGTCCATGGCCCATCCTCCTTCAAACTGCACCAGGATGTAGAGTGGGTCATGGGGGCTCTGTGTGCCAAGTTTGGTCTGCATTGGTCATTGGATGAGGGTTGCAGTGGTTTCAGTAAGTGAGTGAAGGTACTGGAGATCCCATCATCCATGGACCATCCTTCTTAGTACTGTAGCAGGATGTAGAGTGGGTCATGGGTACTCTGTGTGCCAAGTTTGGGCCTGGGTCTATGATTTGTAGGGGCCACAATGTTCTGTGGGAAGTGAATCGGGTGAAGGTTTTGCAAATCCCATCATTTGTGGCCCATCCTGCCCTACACCGCCTCAGGCTGTAAAGTGGGCCATTGGACATCCGTGTGCCAAGTGTGGTCCTGATCCGTCATTGGTGTGGGCCACAGTGCTCTAAGCAAGCGAGTTAAAGTACTGAAAGTCCCGTCATCCTTGGCCCAGCCTTCCTCAAACTGCACCAGGATGTAGAGTGGGTCTTGGGGGTTCTGTGTGCCAAGTTTGGTCTTGTTCTCTCATTGTTGGGGGTCGCAAAGTGTTTTGGCCTTAAGCTCCCACCATGCCTGACTGCCTCAGACCTTTTCCTTACCCCCCCTCTGCCACTTTAGAGTGTCGGAATGTTCGTGTTGGCTGGCCAGTCAGAGGCGTTATGCAAATAATCCCACAGTGGCAACCAATCAGAATGCTGCCACATATCCCTCCGCACGCATACATACATACATACATGCAGACATTCTTTTTTTATTATAGATATAGATTATTAGCATAATAGACACAAAACGACACTCTAACACAGTAATACATATCGTTAATATGTTTTTAAAGGTATTTATACACTCAGTGTCAAACCTGGACCTGTTTCGATGAACACAACATAGATATCTTGCCTTGTGTGCTTCGGACATAGATATCCTGCCTTGGGTTAAACCCTTGTCCTGCCATTGTGCCACTGGGGGCTCCTATTACAATAGCCATTATATTACTTTATGCTACTTTTAATATTATTTTATGACATTATTATAATCATTTTATAGTTATGTAGCACCCATGGGTCCGCTCGGGCAACGGGGGAGGGGTAATGCACCAGGGGTCCCGTTGGCATTGGGACCCGCACAGGCTGAAAGGGATTCGGAGGATGAGTTGGAAGGCCCAGAGCAAGATTGGTCAGCGGTGCCTTTGCCCAGTCCACCGCCAGAGAGTTTAGCCTGGGATTTCGAATGGGAGCATTCTCCCGGGGGAAGGAGCAGACCAGGTGGAGATGGGAGGCAGTGAAGCAGATAGCGGAGATAGTTATGAATTCCCAAATGGCCGAGGTTCCCAGGAGCTGGCTGAACAGCAGATGGAGGCTAGCGGATGGGAAACTCGGGGGAGGCTACTTCTCAGGAAGATAGCGATACTAGGCTGGAAGAGCGGGGCCGTTTCTCATAACAGGCGCAGGGACATAGAGGAGGGCAGGAGGAGCTGGCATCTGTCCCTAGACCGTCACCGTTCGAAAAGTAGAGACTGGAGGCGCCGGCCCTAGATCGTCGGGGTCCCGGCCGAGGGATTGGCACGGCCCCGTGGGAACTGATCCTCAGTTCTCCGGCCACGTCTATACTGAATAGGCGCGAGCGGAGTGGGACCACAAGCAACCGTGGTCATCAAGTCTTGCCTTGCCTTTGCCTGGTTTCCTGAGCCGCAGGTGGTTAGCGGCACCTTGCACTGGTAACAGCTTCGCAATCGATTGCGAAACCTTGTCCTGTTTCCTGATCCGCATTGGTTTGCGGAGCCTTGCCTCGCTTCAAGCTATTTGCCATCATACTTTGGACTATTGACTTTATACTTAAGTCATTCGTGATAGTTATTACATTATAATCTTAGATTATTATTATTGCTGTTTTTGTGCATCACTCTCCAGGCCACAAAGTGGTCCCTGGATTTCCTGTTTAATAACCTCTAATTAAATAATAATAATAATAATAATTAGAACAATTGTATCATTATTATAATATAATAATTCTATTTTACTATAATATTAAATATTTTATTACGTTATTATATTATTTATAACAACCCTTTTATAATAATTACACTATTGTTTATTATTTTTATTATTATTAGAACAATTTTATAGTTATTATATAATAATTCTATTTTACTATATTAAATATTTTATTATATTATTATTAGTATATTATATTATTTTATAACAACCCCTTTTATAATAATTACACTATTGTTTATTATTTTTTATTATTATTAGAACAATTTTATAGTTATTATATAATAATTCTATTTTACTATATTAAATATTTTATTATATTATTATTAGTTTATTATATTATTTTATAACAACCCTTTTATTATAATAATTACACTATTGTTTATTATTTTTTATTATTATTAGAACAATTTTATAGTTATTATATAATAATTCTATTTTACTATATTAAATATTTTATTATATTATTATTAGTTTATTATATTATATTATTTTATAACAACCCTTTTATTATAATAATTACACTATTGTTTATTATTTTTTATTATTATTAGAACAATTTTATAGTTATTATATAATAATTCTATTTTACTATAATATTAAATATTTTATTGCATTATTATTAGTTTATTATATTATATTGTTATAACAACCCTTATAACAATTACACTATTGTTTATTATTTTTTTATTATTATTAGAACAATTTTATAGTTATTATATAATAATTCTATTTTACTATAATATTAAATATTTTATTGCATTATTATTAGTTTATTATATTATATTGTTATAACAACCCTTATAACAATTACACTATTATTTATTATTTATTATTATTATTAGAACAATTTTATAGTTATTATTACATAATAATTCTATTTTACTATAATATTAAATATTTCATTACATTATTATTTATTGCTTATATTATTGTTATAACAACCCTTATTATAATAATTACACTATTATTTATTATTTTTATTATTAGAACAATTTTATAGTTATTATTACATAATAATTCTATTTTACTATTAATATTAAATATTTTATTACATTATTACTTATTGTTATAACAATCATTTTAATATAATACACTATTATTTATTATTTATTATTATTATTAGAACAATTTTTAGTTATTATTATATAATAATTCTATTTTACTATTAATATTAAATATTTTATTACATTATTACTTATTGTTATAACAATCATTTTATTATAATAATTACACTATTATTTATTATATTATAATATTATTTTAATATATTATAATATATTAGTTTGTTATAATATATTATAATATATTATTATATTATAATATATTATAATATATTATTATATTATAATATATTATAATATATTATAACAACATAATATTACTAATTTACTATTATCATTATTAGTATACTTTAGTGCCACCCCCCCTCCATTAAAGGAGGACAAATAAGGAGCAAAGAAAGAATCGGGGGGGTTATTCACGCGGGGAGGGATGGGCATCTGCTAGGAGGGATCGGATGGTGCCCGGCATACTCACCAGAGGTGTGTGGTCCGGTTCCAGACCACCTTGCGCTCCTGCAGCGTCAGCCGCTGAATCACTCCTTTGCAGTCTTCCACGAATTGGCTGGTCAGGGGCTCTTTCACGGAACGCACAACGCCTTTTGGATGGAGACAAAATACGACTTATATGGAGCCATACAGTACTACACAACAGGAAGCCTAGCAGTGTTTCCCAACCAGTGTGCCTCTTCTTAGAGGCACGTATCTTAAGGTTACAATACACTAACTATGGAGATACAACTTGATACTATATAGCTGCCCTCCCAGAACCAATAGCTCAGCAGTCTTTACACCAGTGTTTCCCAACCAGTGTGCCTCTTCTTACAGGCACGTATCTTAAGGTTACAATACACTAACTATGGAGATACAACTTGATACTATATAGCTGCCCTCCCAGAACCAATAGCTCAGCAGTCTTTACACCAGTGTTTCCCAACCAGTGCGCCTCTTCTTACAGGCTCTTTATCTTAAGGTTACAATACACTAACTATGGAGATACAACTTGATACTATATAGCTGCACTCCCAGAACCAATAGCTCAGCAGTCTTTACACCAGTGTTTCCCAACCAGTGTGCCGCTTCTTAGAGGCACGTATCTTAAGGTTACAATACACTAACTATGGAGATACAACTTGATACTATATAGCTGCACTCCCAGAACCAATAGCTCAGCAGTCTTTACACCAGTGTTTCCAACCAGTGCGCCTCTTCTTACAGGCACGTATCTTAAGGTTACAATACACTAACTATGGAGATACAACTTGATACTATATAGCTGCACTCCCAGAACCAATAGCTCAGCAGTCTTTACACCAGTGTTTCCCAACCAGTGTGCCGCTTCTTAGAGGCACGTATCTTAAGGTTACAATACACTAACTATGGAGATACAACTTGATACTATATAGCTGCACTCCCAGAACCAATAGCTCAGCAGTCTTTACACCAGTGTTTCCCAACCAGTGCGCCTCTTCTTACAGGCACGTATCTTAAGGTTACAATACACTAACTATGGAGATACAACTTGATACTATATAGCTGCACTCCCAGAACCAATAGCTCAGCAGTCTTTACACCAGTGTTTCCCAACCAGTGCGCCTCTTCTTACAGGCACGTATCTTAAGGTTACAATACACTAACTATGGAGATACAACTTGATACTATATAGCTGCCCTCCCAGAACCAATAGCTCAGCAGTCTTTCCACCAGTGTTTCCCAACCAGTGTGCCTCTTCTTACAGGCACGTATCTTAAGGTTACAATACACTAACTATGGAGATACAACTTGATACTATATAGCTGCCCTCCCAGAACCAATAGCTCAGCAGTCTTTACACCAGTGTTTCCCAACCAGTGTGCCGCTTCTTAGAGGCACGTATCTTAAGGTTACAATACACTAACTATGGAGATACAACTTGATACTATATAGCTGCACTCCCAGAACCAATAGCTCAGCAGTCTTTACACCAGTGTTTCCCAACCAGTGTGCCGCTTCTTAGAGGCACGTATCTTAAGGTTACAATACACTAACTATGGAGATACAACTTGATACTATATAGCTGCCCTCCCAGAACCAATAGCTCAGCAGTCTTTACACCAGTGTTTCCCAACCAGTGTGCCTCTTCTTAGAGGCACGTATCTTAAGGTTACAATACACTAACTATGGAGATACAACTTGATACTATATAGCTGCACTCCCAGAACCAATAGCTCAGCAGTCTTTACACCAGTGTTTCCCAACCAGTGTGCCGCTTCTTAGAGGCACGTATCTTAAGGTTACAATACACTAACTATGGAGATACAACTTGATACTATATAGCTGCACTCCCAGAACCAATAGCTCAGCAGTCTTTACACCAGTGTTTCCCAACCAGTGTGCCGCTTCTTAGAGGCACGTATCTTAAGGTTACAATACACTAACTATGGAGATACAACTTGATACTATATAGCTGCACTCCCAGAACCAATAGCTCAGCAGTCTTTACACCAGTGTTTCCCAACCAGTGTGCCGCTTCTTAGAGGCACGTATCTTAAGGTTACAATACACTAACTATGGAGATACAACTTGATACTATATAGCTGCACTCCCAGAACCAATAGCTCAGCAGTCTTTACACCAGTGTTTCCCAACCAGTGTGCCGCTTCTTAGAGGCACGTATCTTAAGGTTACAATACACTAACCATGGAGATACAACTTGATACTATATAGCTGCCCTCCCAGAACCAATAGCTCAGCAGTCTTTACACCAGTGTTTCCCAACCAGTGTGCCTCTTGGCACACTAGTGTGCCGTGAGCGATCTTCAGGTGTGCCGTGGGAAATGGGAACCTCCAATCCCCTTCCTTCCCCCTCCTGCCGAACACTTTTTCTTCTCCCCTCGGGCTCCCTTCTTCCCAGCCTCGCTCTGCTCGCTTTGCCTCGCTTTGCTCTGGGGCGAGTCTGCGCAGTAGCGCCCGCGCACAGATCACGTCTTCCTCCCCCCCCTCCCCTCCTGAACACGCTCACGCTGCCCCTCGGATCAAAATGGTGGCAGAAGCGCAGAGTGAGAAGAAAAAGTAAGTGTTGGGCAGGAGGGGGAAGAAAGGGCGCGAAGGGGGAGGGGGAGGAAGAGGTCTCTGTCGAAAGCTGGCATGGGCACACTTGGGCCTTCCAGGTGTTTTGGACTCCAACTCCCACCATTCCTAGCAGCCTCAGGCCCTTTTCCTCCCCCTCAGCCACTTAAGCAGGAAAGGGCCTCAGGCTGTTAGGAATGGTGGGAGTTGGAGTCCAAAACACCTGGAAGGCCCAAGTTTTTCCATGCCTGTTTTAGGGACCTTCAAGTGGTGAGCCTCCTTCCAACATTGTGATTCTGGATAGAAAACAAACAACATAACATAACATTGTTTGAGTCCACAGTGCTCTCTGGGTGTAGGTGAACTACAACTTCCAAACTCAAGGTCAATTCCCAAGCAAACCCTTTCAGTACTTTCTGTTGGTAATGAGAGTTCAATAGGCCAAGTTTGGTTCAATTCCATTGTTGCAAGAGTTCAGGATGCTCTTTGATTGTGTGTTCACTATAAATCCCAGAAACTGTAACTCCCAAATGTCAAGGCCTATTTTCCCCAAACTCCGCCTGTGTTCACGTTTGGGCATATTGAGTATTCGTGCCAAGTTTGGTCCTGATCCAACATTGTTTGAGTCCACAGTGCTCTCTGGATGTCGGTGAACTACAGCTCCAAAACCCAAGGTCAATGCCCACCAAACTCTTATAGTATTTTCTCTTGGTCATGGGAGTTCTGTGCGGGAAGTTTGTGTCTTTCTGCCAGGATTTCTGTGTTGTGTTCATCGAAACAGGCCCAGGTTTCACACTGAGTGTATAAATACATTTAGAAACATATTAACTGTATGTATGACTGTGTTAGAGTGTCGTTTTGTGTCATTTTGGTTGGTGGTGTGACCCAGGATTTGGTAAATGTAACAAGTGTGCCTCAGCTCAAAAAAGGTTGGGAAACACTGCATATAGTATCAAGTTGTATCTCCATAGTAAGTGTATTGTAACCTTAAGGCTGTAGAAACTAATATTTATTATTATTATTAATTATTAATATTTTATTATGTATTAATAATAATTTTATTATTTATTAATATTTGTACTATTTATTAATATTTTTATTGTTTATTAATGATTTTTATTATTTATTAATAATAATTTTTATTATTATTTATTTATGATTATTTATATTATTTATTCATAATATTTTTTATTATTCATTAATAATAATTTTTATTATTATTATGTGGTAGAAAAGAGTAGGAAGATGAAGACTATTATTATTATTATTATTAGTTTGCATTCCTAGCCTTTACCTTCGATCACGGCATAAGGGACGCACTTCCCAGGCGCTTCCGTCAGGAAAGCCTTCAGATCGTGGCTTAAACCGACTTTTTTGGCTCCCTAAAAGGAAGGAGGGAAGAGAAAAATGATGATAATAATAATAATTATTACTATAATAATATACAATTTTAGATATAGAATAGAAGGGGCAACCCAAGGCTATCTAGAGATCAACCCCACGATGATGCCCTAAAGAGAGGCACCATCCAATCCCTCCCAACAGATGGCCATCCTGCCTCTTCTTAAAAAATACAGCAAACTACCGATAGGTCTCACCTTGAGGCTGCTGACCGCTTTGGTCTTGCGCTGGTACACGGCGTAGAGGAGGGCGGCAACGGCTGAGCTGGTGGCCAAGAGCAGGACTTGCCCCGTCGAAGGGGGCCCGGCGCCCGCATCCATGGCTGCAGCCGCCTAATAGATTTAATAATAATAATAATAATAATAATAAAGGTTGTTGAGCTTCAAGAAGAGGCAGGTAATAAATAGATTAAATATAACAATAAATATAATATAATAATAATAATAATGTTTTTGAGCTGCACGAAGAGGTGGGTAATAAATAGATTAAATATAATAATAAATATAATAATAATATAATAATGAGGTTGTTGAGCTGCACGAAGAGGCTGGTAATAGATTAAATATAATAATAATAATAATAATGTTTTTGAGCTGCAAGAAGAGACTGGTAATAGATTAAATATAATAATAATAATAAAGGTTGTTGAGCTTCAAGAAGAGGCAGGTAATAAATAGATTAAATATAACAATAAATATAATATTATAATAATAAGGCTTTTGAGCTGCAAGAAGAGGTGGGTAATAAATAAATATAACAATAAATATAATAATAATATAATAATAAGGTTGTTGAGCTGCACGAAGAGGCTGGTAATAGATTAAAATAATAATAAATAATAATAATTATGCAAGAAATAATAGATTAAATATAATAATAATATAATAAATAATTAATATGTTTTTGAGCTGCAAGAAAGGCTGGTAATAAATAGATTAAATATCATAATAATAATAATAATAATAATAAGGTTGTTGAGCTGCAAGAAGAGGCTGGTAATAAATATAAATATAATAATAATAATAATATTAAATATAATAATAAATAGATTAAATATAATAATAATGATAAGGTTGTTGAGCTGCACGAAGAGGCTGGTAATAGATTAAATATAATAATAATAATAATAATGTTTATAAGCTGCAAGAAGAGGTGGGTAATAAATAGATTAAATATAATAATAAATATAATAATAATATAATAAGGTTGTTGAGCTGCACGAAGAGGCTGGTAATAGATTAAATATAATAATAATAATAATAATAATAATAATGCTTTTGAGCTGCAAGAAGAGGCTGGTAATAAATAGATTAAATATCATAATAAATATAGTAATAATATAATAAGGTTGTTGAGCTGCACGAAGAGGCTGGTAATAGATTAAATATAATAATAATAATGTGTTTGAGTTGCACGAAGAGGCTGGTAATAGATTAAATATAATAATAATGTGTTTGAGCTGCAAGAAAATGTGCATAATAAATATAATAATAAATATTAACATTATTACTATCATCATCATCACACAGTTGTTGAGCTGCAAGACAAGGCAGGTAATAAATAGATTGCAAACAATAATAATAATAATGCTTTTGAACTGCAAGAAAAGGTGCATAATAAATATAATATAATAATATTAACATTATTACTATCATCCAGTTGTTGAGCTGCAAGAAGAGGCAGGTAATAAATAGATTAAATATAATAAGAATAATATAATGCTTTTGGACTGCAAGAAGACAGGTAATAAATAGATTAAATATAATAATAATAATGTTTTCGAGCTGGAAGAAGAGACAGGCAATAAACAGATTGTTAATAATAATAATAATAATAACAATGCTTTTGAGCTGCAAGAAGAGACGGGTAATAAATATAATAATAAATATTAACGTTATTATCATCATCATCATATAATTGTTGAGCTGCAAGAAAAGGCAGGTTTTTAAAAAAGGATTGAATACAATAATAATGATAATAATAATAATAATGCTTTTGAGCTGCAAGAAGAGATGGGTAATAGATTAAAATATAATAATAATAATGCTTTTGAACTGTAAGAAGAGACAGGTTATAAATAGGTTGAATATAATAATATAATTATAATAATTTTGAGCTACCAAGGAGAGATAGAGAGTAAACAGATTAAATATAATCATAAATAAAATTTTAATAATTACTATTATAAGGTTGTTGAGCTAAAAAAAAGAAGAAGCAGGAAATAAATATATATATTAAATATTAAATATAATAATAAATATATTATTTTAATTTTTTTAAAGCCTATTAAAATAATATCAGAAGCATGAATTTCAAGAGCATTGAAGCGTAAATGTATATATATATATATATTTACCCCCAAAATTGATTATTTAATATTTAATTATTTAATATTTTATTATTTTTATTATTATTTTTATTAATTATTAATTTATGTTTTTTTATTATTATTAATTAATATTTAATTATTTTTAATTATTTTTATTTTATATTTAATTATTATTATTAATTTATATTTAATTATTTTATTATTATTAATTTATATTTTTTATTATTATTAATTTATTTTTATTATTTTATATTTTTATTATTATTATTTTTAATTTTTATTTAAAGTATTATTTTTTTCTAATTTTTTAAAATAATTCTGGTTAACTGAGAGTTTACTGCAGAAATATAACAACAATAAATAATAATAATATCAATAATATCAATAATAACTAAATAAAGCCTTTGGTTTGACTTGTGGCCACTTACTTGCTCAAACAGGGGCTCCTCTGAGGTTACTTCCGGGAAAAACAGACTGGCCCCGCCCCCGGTGACGTCGGCGACGCGTCACTAGAGGGAGTTCCCCACCACCGAGATCGCCGGCTAGACTTGCGCGCGACTTCAGGTCCTCCCGCCTAACAGCCCTGCCGGCCCATAGACTTTCTAAAGTAGTAGAGTCATAAGTTACAAGCAATGCTTCCGGGTTTATTATTAAGTTTTTCCTTTTGGCAAAAAAAAGGAAAAATGATTGTTTAAGAGAATATAAAGCCAGACCCATAGACTTTCTAAAGTTGTAGAGTCATAGGTTACAAGCAATGCTTCCGGGTATATTGTTATGTTCTTTCTATTGGCAAGAAAGAAAAAAAGAAAGAAAGAAAGAATTGTTGTTTAAGAGAATATAAAAATTCAGAAAAAGTTACTTTTTTTGGACTGTAGGAGTCATATTTTATGATGTGTGTGTGTGTGTGTATATATATATATATAGTATATTTTAGTATATTTAGTACAGTATATTTATTTATTTAGTATATCTATTTATATATTTCGTATATTTCGTATATTTATTTAATATATCTTTTTATTTCATATATTTATATATTTTTGCATATTTAGTATATCTATTTATTTAGTATATTTATATATAAGTATATTAATTAATTTTATTTATTTACTTTGTATATTTATATATTTTTATATGTATATATTTAGTATATTTATTTATTTAATATATCTATTTATTTAATTTGTATATTTATATATTTAGTATATTTATTTATTTATTTAATTAATTAATTTTAGATATTTAGATATTTAGTATATTTATTTATTTAATATATTTATTTATTTATTTATTTATTTTGGATATTTATATATTTAGTATATTTATTTATTTACTATATCTATTTATTTATTTTAGATATTTAGATATTTAGTATATTTATTTACTTAATATATTTATTTATATATTTTATATATTTAGTATATTTATTTATTTAATATATCTATTTATTTATTATGGATTTTATATATTTAGTATATCTATTTATTTATTTATTTATTTAATATATTTATATATTTATATATTTATTTATTTACTATATCTATTTATTTATTTTAGATATTTAGATATTTAGTATATTTATTTATTTAATATATTTATTTATATATTTATATATTTATTTATTTTGGATATTTATATATTTAGTATATTTATTTATTTATTTATTTAATATATTTATATATTTATATATTTATTTATTTACTAAATCTATTTATTTATTTTAGATATTTAGATATTTAGTATATTTATTTATTTAATATATTTATTTATATATTTATATATTTATTTATTTTGGATATTTATATATTTAGTATATTTATTTATTTATTTAATATATTTATATATTTATATATTTATATATTTATTTATTTACTATATCTATTTATTTATTTTGGATATTTATATATTTAGTATATTTATTTATTTACTATATCTATTTATTTATTTTAGATATTTAGATATTTAGTATATTTATTTATTTAATATATTTATTTATATATTTATATATTTAGTATATCTATTTATTTTATTTATTTATTTATTTATTTTGGATATTTATATATTTAGTATATTTATTTATTTAATATATCTATTTATTTATTTTGTATACTCATATAGTATATTTAGTCTATTTATATTTTTAGTATATTTTAGTATCTTATCCTTCCACTTGTGTATTTTTATGTGTATATACAAATAATTTGTATATTTTAGGAAAGGATCCGCTATGTTTTGCTCATGTGGCTTTTGCATTGGCAAGCGATTTAACCTCAGCAACATTGGTTCTAGAACTCCAATATGCCGATGATAACGTAGTCTGTGCACACTCAGAAGAAGACCTACAAGCCACCCTTTGCAGACGCAGAGAAGCTCGGCCTCTCATTGAACATCACGAAAAACAAAGTGTGTGGCACAATGTGAAATAAACCATGTTGCTATCATGTGAAGGACGCATCCCTCTGAGCATGCGAAGAGTTCCTTAGATCCCCCCCCCCCCATGTTCCATAGAACCGAGAATCACAATCTGATTCCGGAGCAAACCTTGGACTCTACCAGCTCGCGGTAAGCCATAGAAATGATACATATTAGTCATAATAATAATTATTATTTATTGGTCCATGGCAGTGTTTTTCAACCTTTTTTTGAGCCGGGGAACATTTTTTACATTTACAGAATCCTGGGGCACACCACCAACCAAAATGACACAAAATGACACTCTAACACAGTAATACGTATAGTTAATATGTTTCTAAATGTATTTATACACCACCACCCAAAATGACACTCTAACCCAGTCATACATAGAGTTAATATGTTTCTAAATGTATTTATACACCACCAACCAAAATGACACAAAATGACACTCTCACACAGTAATACTTATAGTTAATATGTTTCTAAATGTATTTATACACCACCACCCAAAATGACACTCTAACCCAGTCATACATAGAGTTAATATGTTTCTAAATGTATTTATACACCACCAACCAAAATGACACAAAATGACACTCTAACACAGTAATACGTATAGTTAATATGTTTCTAAATGTATTTATACACCACCACCCAAAATGACACTCTAACACAGTAATACATAGAGTTAATATGTTTCTAAATGTATTTATACACCACCACCCAAAATGACACTCTAACCCAGTCATACATAGAGTTAATATGTTTCTAAATGTATTTATACACCACCAACCAAAATGACACAAAATGACACTCTAACACAGTAATACACATAGTTAATATGTTTCTAAATGTATTTATACACCACCACCCAAAATGACACTCTAACCCAGTCATACATAGAGTTAATATGTTTCTAAATGTATTTATACACCACCAACCAAAATGACACAAAATGACACTCTAACACAGTAATACACATAGTTAATATGTTTCTAAATGTATTTATACACCACCACCCAAAATGACACTCTAACCCAGTCATACATAGAGTTAATATGTTTCTAAATGTATTTATACACCACCAACCAAAATGACACTCTAACCCAGTCATACATAGAGTTAATATGTTTCTAAATGTATTTATACACCACCACCCAAAATGACACTCTAACCCAGTCATACATAGAGTTAATGTTTCTAAATGTATTTATACACCACCAACCAAAATGACACTCTAACACAGTAATACACATAGTTAATATGTTTCTAAATGTATTTATACACCACCACCCAAAATGACACTCTAACACAGTAATACATAGAGTTAATATGTTTCTAAATGTATTTATACACCACCAACCAAAATGACACAAAATGACACTCTAACACAGTAATACACATAGTTAATATGTTTCTAAATGTATTTATACACCACCACCCAAAATGACACAAAATGACACTCTAACACAGTAATACACATAGTTAATATGTTTCTAAATGTATTTATACACCACCAACCAAAATGACACAAAATGACACTCTAACACAGTAATACACATAGTTAATATGTTTCTAAATGTATTTATACACCACCACCCAAAATGACACTCTAACCCAGTCATACATAGAGTTAATATGTTTCTAAATGTATTTATACACCACCAACCAAAATGACACAAAATGACACTCTAACACAGTAATACACATAGTTAATATGTTTCTAAATGTATTTATACACCACCACCCAAAATGACACTCTAACCCAGTCATACATAGAGTTAATATGTTTCTAAATGTATTTATACACCACCAACCAAAATGACACAAAATGACACTCTAACACAGTAATACACATAGTTAATATGTTTCTAAATGTATTTATACACTCAGTGTGAAACCCGGGCCTGTTTCGATGAACACAACATAGATATCCTGGCAAGAATGGCAGAAAGACACAAACTTCCCACACAGAACCCCCATAACCAAGAGAGAATACTATAAGAGTTTGGTGGGCATTGACCTTGGGCTTTGGAGTTGTAGTTCACCTATATCCAGAGAGCACTTTGGACTTAAACAATGTTGGATCAGGACCAAACTTGGCATGAATACTCAACATGCCCAAATGTGAGCACAGATGGAGTTTGGGGAAAATAGACCTTGACGTTTGGGAGTTACAGTTTCTGGGATTTCTAGTTAACACACAATCAAAGAGCATCCTGAACTCTTGCAACAATGGAATCGAACCAAACTTGGCATATTGAACTGTCAGCTCCGGCAAGGGGGGTCTAATGAACCACGCTCACTCCAACGATGCTGAAGGATAAGTAGTTTAATAGGTCCTTAATCCAGGGCAAGCAAAGATAGACTAAAGTTTTCCCGCGCAAGAGTCTCTTCAAAAGCCCTCCCCGGCCCGCCCCCCTGCTGGGCCCCTCCTTCCTCAGGGATGACCATCCAGCTCTCCGCATATCAAAGTTCAGGAAAGGTGCCTGGCACATCAAAGGGCGGTTCCAGTTCAAAGCCCTCAAAGCCCGCCAGATGTTGCTCTTATCTGATGGCGCGCGGGGCTTGGTCCGTTAGGTCAACAACCGGACCAAGCGGCGCTGACATAACTCTCATTACCAACAGAACGTACTGAAAGGGTTTGCTTGGGAATGGACCTTGAGTTTGGGAGCTGTAGTTCACCTACACCCAGAGAGCACTGTGGACTCAAAGAATGTCATGTTATGTTGTTGTTTGTTTTCTATCTAGAATCACAATGTTGGAAGGAGGCTCACCACTTTAAGGTCCCTCAAACAGGCATGGGAAAACTTGGGCCCTCTGGGTGCTTTGGACTCCAACTCCCACTATTCCTAACAGCCTGAGGCCCTTTCCTGCTTAGGTGGCTGAGGGGGGAAAGGAAAAGGGCCTGAGGGTGCTAGGAATGGTGAGAGTTGGAGTGCAAATCATCCGGAAGGCCCAAGTGTGCCCATGCCAGCTTTCGACAGAGACCTCTTCCTCCCCCTTCGCGCCCTTTCTTCCCCCTCCTGCCCAACACTTACTTTTTCTTCTCCACCGCCGCTTCTGCCGCCATTTTGATCCAAAGGGGCAGCGTGAGCGTGTTCAGGAGGGGAGGGGGGAGGGAGGAAGGCGTGACCCATGCGGGCGCTACTGCGCAGACTCACCCCAGAGCAAAGCGAGGCCAAGCGAGCAGAGCAAGGCTGGAAAGAAGGGAGCCCGAGGGGAGGAGAAAAAGTGTTTGGCAGGAGGGGGAAGAAAGGGGATTGGAGGTTCCCATTTCCCACGGCACACCTGATGATCGCTCACGGCACACTAGTGTGCCACGGCACACTGGTTGGGAAACACTGGTCTAAAGACAGCTGAGCTATTGGTTCTGGGAGTGCAGCTATATAGTATCAAGTTGTATCTCCATAGTTAGTGTATTGTAACCTTAAGATACGTGCCTCTAAGAAGCGGTACACTGGTTGGGAAACACTGGTCCATGGCATCTCCATCTGCGTCTACACTGCAGAATTAATGTAGTTTCGCCCCACTTTGAACTGTCATGCAATGGGGATTCTGGGGTTTATAGTTTGGCTGAAGATCTTGTGACGCTACCACCGCTCCCCTGGTTTCCATAGAAGCGAAAGCGGCGCCAAACTGCGTTAATTCCACAGTGTAGACGAGGCACAAGATAGTCCACCTCAATGACATCGCTTTTCAATTATTCTTTGGTCAGGTTTTTTGCGGCGACAATATGAGGCGTCTGGTGCTGGCCTTGGTCCTGGGGGCGAGCGGTAAGCGAGGGGCGTCCGCACGGCGGAATTAATGTGGGTTAGGCCCCATTTCCGCAGTTCGAAGCGAGAAAGAAAGAGAGGAAAGAAATTAGGGAAAGGAAGGAAATGATGAAAGAAAAGTAGAAATTGGAAGGAAAGAAGGAGGAAGAGACAAAGAAAGGATAGGGAGAAAAGAAAGAGAAAGAAAACAATGAAGGAAGAGAAAGAAGAAGGAAGGATAGGATAGGAAAAGAGGGAGGGAAGGAGGAAGAAAGGAAGGTGGGAAAGGAAGAAAGATAGGAAAGAGAAGGAGAGAGGGAGGAGAAAGGAGGGAAGGAAGGAGGAAGAAAGAAAGAAAGGGGTAAAAAGGGGGAAGGAAGGAAAACAAGAGGGGAGAAAAGAAAGAGAGAGGGAGGAAAAGGAGTTAAGGAGGGAGAGAAAGAAAGAAGAGAGGGAAGAAGGAAAATAGAAACAAAATAGAAAGGAAGGAAGACAGGAAAGTGAGAAGTAGTGAGGGTGGAAAAGGAGTTAAGGAAGGAAAGAAAGAAAGAAGAGAAGGAAGAAGAAGGAAAATAGAAACAAAATAGAAATAGAAAGGAAGGAAGGAAGACAGGAAAGTGAGAAGGAGTGAGGGTGGAAAAGGAGTTAAGGAAAGAGGAAAGAAGGAAGGAAGGAATAGAAAGAAGAGAGGGAGGAAAACAACATGGGAGCAAGAAATATTGGAAAGAGAGAAGGAGGGAGGAAAAGGTAAGGAAAGAAGGATAGAAAAGAAAGAAAAGAGGGAAAGAGAAGAGTGGGGGGAAACAGATCGGAAAGAGTGAAAGAGGAAGGAGGAAAAATGGGGTAAGGAAGACGAGAGGAAAGAAGGACGAAAAAAGAAAGAGAAAAGAAGAAGAGAAAAATTGGAAAGAGAGAAGGAGGAGGAAAAGAAGGGAAGGAAGGAGGAAGAAAGAAAAAGAAAGAGGGAGAAGAAGAAGTGGGAGAAAGGAAAACAGGAGAAAGAGGAAGGAAAAGAAAGGGAGGAAAAAGGTAAGAAAAGAAGGAAGGAAAAGAAAGAAAAAAGAATGAGGAGAGTGGGGAAAAACGGAAAGGGAGATAGGAAAGAGTGAAAGCGTGAGGGAGTAAAATGGGAGGGAGGGAAAGGAAGGAGAGAAGGAGAAGAGAGAAAGAAGAGAAAAAGAAGGAAGAAAGAGGGAAGAAAGAGAAGAAGGAGGGAGGGAGAAAAACAGGAAGGGAGAAAGAAAGATAGGAAAGAGAAGGAGGGAGGAAAATGAGGTAAGGAAGGAGGGAAGGGAAAGAAAGAAAAAAAGGATAGGAAGAACTAAGGAGGGAGGGAAAACAAGGGAAACAAAGAGAAAAAGGAGGAAAAGGAGGAAGGAGGGAGAAAGGGGAGGGAAGAGAAGGAGGGGGAAGAAAAAGAAGAAGGAAGGAAAGAAAAGAGGAGGAAAGAGAGGAGGGAGGGAGGGAAGAAGAAAGAAATAAAAGGGAGAAAGAAGGAAGAAAGAAGTATAGGAGAGAGAGAGAAGGAGAGGGAGGAAAAAAGAAGGAGGAGGGAAGGAAAGAAGGAAAGAAAGAAAGAAAGAAGAAAAGAAAGGGAAGAAGGAGGGAGGAAAACAGGAAGGGAGAAAGAAAGATAGGAAAGATAGGAGGAGGGAGGAAAATGAGGGAAGGAAGGAGGGAAGGAAAAGAATGAAGAGAGGGAAGAACTAAGGAGGGAGGAAAACAAGAAGAGAGAAAGAAATATAGGAAAGAGAAGGGGAGGAAAGGAGAGGGGAAGGAAGGAAGAAAAAGAAAAAAGAAAGAAAGAAGAAAGGGAAGAAGGAGGGGGAAACAGGAAGGAGAAAAGAAAGAAGGAAGGGAGGAGGAGGGAAAAAAGGAAGGAAAGAAGGAAAGAAAGAAGAAGAGGGAAGAAATCAGGAAGGAGGAAGAAAGAAGGGAGAAAGAAGGGGAGGAAAAGGAGGGAAGGAAAAGGAAGAAAAGAAAGAAAAAAGGGAAACAAGAAGGAAGGAAGAACTATAGAGAAGGAGAAAAGGGAAGGAAAAGGAGAAGAAGAGAAGGAGGAAAGAAGGAACGAAAGAAAGAAAGAAAGAAAGGGAAGAAGGAGGGAGGAAAACAGGAAGGGAGAAAGAAAGATAGGAAAGAGAGAAGGGGAGGAAAGGAAGGAGGGAGGAAGAAAAAAGAAAAAAGAAAGAAAGAGGAAAGAAAGGAAACAAGAAGGGAAGAAGAAATATAGAATAGAAAGAAAGAGGGAGGGAGGAAAAGGAGAGAAGGAAGGAGGGAAGGAGGAAAGAAAGAAAGAAAGAAGAAAGGGAAGAACTAGGGAGGGAGGAAAACAGGAAGGGAGAAAGAAAGATAGGAAAGAGAGAAGAAGGAAGGAGGGAGGGATGACAGGGAACGAGGGAGGAGGGGAGAAATTTCAAAAGCAATGGCAATGGTTTCAGTCCATGGAGGAGGAGGAGGATTACACGGTTCCGGTGCCGGCTCTTTCTTTCACTCTGCGCGCAAAGCGGAGGAGCCATGGCGTTCGGAGCTGCATTCATCTAGCGGCATATTATTGAGCATAGCAGGGGGTCCTTGGGACTGGGTGCAGTTCGGACTAAATCCCTGTGACGCCGCCCCACCGCAGCGTGGCCCATCGTCCGCAGCAGCCTCCTCAACTTCAAGGTGATGATCGAGCGGCTGACCCACAAGAACGCCCTCATCTACTTCGGCGGATACGGGTGCTACTGCGGGAAAGGCGGCCACGGGCAGCCCCGGGACAAGACCGACCGGTAAGGGTGACGACGACGACGATGCAGGCCCGTAAAGGGAGAGAGGGGGCAGCAGGTCGGACCCCAAAAAGTTTTTTCAAAATTCAAAAAAAATTCAAATAAATAAATAAAATAATAATAATAATAAAAAGGGCCCACTCACCCAGGACGTTGCCTCCTAGCCGCCAGTCTTCGTCCCGTTGCAGGCCCGGATTACTCGTAAGGCCACCCTAGGCCGTGGCCTAGGGCGGCAACTTTGGGGGGGGGCAGCAGGTCCGGACCCCCCCCAAAAAGGTTTTTTAAAACTTCCAAAAAAATTCAAAAAAAAATAATAAAAGGGCCCACTCACCCAGGACGTTGCCTCCAAGCCGCCAGTCTTCGTCCGTTGCAGGCCCGGATTACTCCATAAGGCCACCCTAGGCCGTGGCCTATGGGCACCTTTGGGGGGCAGCAGGTCGGACCCCAAAAAAGTTTTTAAAACTTCAAAAAAAATTCAAAAAAAATAAATAAAATAATAATAATAATAATAATAAAGGGCCCACTCACCCAGGACGTTGCCTCCGAGCCGCCAGTCTTCGTCCCATTGCAGGCCCGGATTACCCGTAAGGCCACTCTAGGCCATGGCCTAGGGCGGCACCTTCGGGGGGGAGCAGGTCCGGACCCCCAAAAAGGTTTTTAAAAATTCAAAAAAAATTCAAATAAATAAATAAAATAATAATAATAATAATAAAGGGCCCACTCACCCAGGACGTTGCCTCCGAGCCGCCAGTCTTCGTCCCGTTGCAGGCCCGGATTACCCGTAAGGCCACCCTAGGCCGTGGCCTATGGCGGCACCTTTGGGGGGGGCACCAGGTCCGGACCCCGCCCAGAAAAGTTTTTTATTTTTTTAAAAAAAAAATCAAAAAAATAAATAAAATAATAATAATAATAAAAATTAAAAAGGGCGCATACGCACGGCGGCGTAAGCGCCATCCACAGCCACCCTCCTTTGCTCTGCTCCCCTTGGCTCTGCCCCCTCTCCCTTTGTCTCCCCTCTCCCTTTGTCTCCGCCCTCTCCCTTTGTCTCCGCCCCCTCTCCCTTTGTCCCCGCCTCTCCCTTTGTCTCCGCCCCCTCTCCCTTTGTCCCGCCCCCTCTCCCTTTGTCTCCCCCCCCTCTCCCTTTGTCCCCGCCCCCTCTCCCTTTGTCTCCGCCCCTCCCTTTGTCTCCGCCCCTCTCCCTTTGTCTCCGCCCCTCTCCCTTTGTCTCCGCCCCCTCTCCCTTTGTCCCGCCCCCTCTCCCTTTGTCTCCGCCCCCTCTCCCTTTGTCTCCGCCCCCTCTCCCTTTGTCCCCGCCCCCTCTCCCTTTGTCCCCGCCCCTCTCCTTTGTCTCCGCCCCTCTCCCTTTGTCTCCGCCCCTCTCCCTTTGTCTCCGCCCCTCTCCCTTTGTCTCCGCCCCTCTCCCTTTGTCTCCGCCCTCTCTCCCTTTGTCCCCACCCTCTCCGTTTGTCCCCGCCCCTCTCCCTTTGTCCCCGCCCCCTCTCCCTTTGTCTCCACCCCCTCTCCCTTTGTCTCTGCCCCTCTCCCTCTGTCTCCACCCTCTCCCCTCTGTCTCCCGCCCCTCTCCTTTGTCCCCGCCTCTCCCTTTGTCTCCGCCCCTCTTCCTCTGTCTCCGCCCCCTCTCCCTTTGTCTCCGCCCCTTTCCCTTTGTCTCCGCCCCCTCCCTTTGTCTCCGCCCCCTCTCCCTTTGTCCCGCCCCTTCCCTTTGTCTCCGCCCCCTCCCTTTGTCCCCGCGCCCCTCTCCCTTTGTCCTCGCCCCCTCTCCTTTGTCCTCGCCCCCTCTCCCTTTGTCCCCGCCCCCTGCCCAATTGCATCACGTGACGTGTTTACAGGCTTCAGCGCCTACAGGAGCTTCTGGGCATGTGCGGAGATTTTCACGCATCGCAGTGGCTCTGGAGCTAACGTTGAGCTCCGGTGCTACGGCGCTTGCGCGAACACCTCCACGCATGCCCAGAACCTCCGAAATGTGCTGAAGCCTGTTAAGCCTGTTTTTACAAGATATGCAGTGGCCTGGAGCTGAAGTTGAGTTCCGGAGCCATTGCGCATGCGCGAAAAATCTCTGCGCATGTTGAGAAGCTCCTGCAGGTGCTGAGGCCAAAGCCTAAACAGGCTTAACAGGCTTCAGCACTTGCAGGAGGTTCTGGGCATGCGTGGAGGTTTTTCGCGCATGCCCAGTGGCTCGAGCTCAACTTCAGCTCGGAGCCACTGCGCATGCGCGAAAATCTCCGCGCATGCCCAGAAGCTCCTGTAGGCGCTGAAGCCAATGCAGCAGTGCAGCAGGGAGGTTTGCAACGGCGGCGCGGCACCTCACGATGGCGCCCCACGCTGCCGCATCCAAGGTGGCGCCCTACGCAGCCGCGTAGTTTGCGTATAGGTAAGACCGCCCCTGGTAATATGCCATGAATATGTCCAAGAGCCCTGCCAACGTCCTCCACCAATGCCACACTGCCCACCACCCAAGGGAACACTTTCATTCGGGGACCTTTCCATCCTAGGTTGTATGTGTTTCCTCCCCCACAGGCACCTCAGTGTTCCCGACTCCCTCCATTGGTGTGGAATTTGCATGACCCCGCCCACTGCCCCTCCCATCACTTTTTCCTCCCCCACAGGCACCCCAGTGTTCCTGACTCTCTCCATTGGTGTGGAATTTACATGACCCCGCCCACTGCCCCTCCCATCACTTTTTCCTCCCCCACAGGCACCCCAGTGTTCCTGACTCTCTCCATCGGTGTGGAATTTGCATAACCCCGCCCACTGCCCCTTCCATGACCCTTTCCTCCACCGCAGGCACCCCAGTGTTCCTGACTCTCTCCATTGGTGTGGAATTTGCATAACCCCACCCACTGCCCCTTCCATGACCCTTTCCTCCCCCACAGGCACCCCAGTGTTCCCGACTCTCTCCATTGGTGTGGAATTTGCATAACCCCGCCCACTGCCCCTCCCATGACCCTTTCCTCCCCCACAGGCACCCCAGTGTTCCCGACTCTCTCCATTGGTGTGGAATTTGCATAACCCCGCCCATGCCCCTCCCATGACCCTTTCCTCCCCCACAGGCACCCCAGTGTTCCCGACTCTCTCCATTGGTGTGGAATTTGCATAACCCCGCCCACTGCCCCTCCCATCACTTTTCCTGAGAGGACTTGATTACCAACTGGATATACTGGAGACTGACTCAACGTCATGGAAGTTATAGTTCACCCTGCACCAAGGGAAGGGAGGAAGGAAAGAAGGACGGTTGAAAGAGTGGAAGGGAAGGATGGGTGGAAGGAAGGAAGGATGAAAGGAGAAAAAGAGAGAGGGAAGGAAGGGAAGGTGAAAGGGTGGACGGGAAGGATGGAAGGAAGGGAAGGAGGAAGGACAGAAGGAAGGTTGAAAGAGTGGAAGCGAAGGAAGGAAGGGAAGAGAGAAGGAAGAACAAAAGGGAAGGGAGGGTGGAAGGAGAGAAGGAAGGAAGGACGAAAGGGAGGATGTGAAGGATGGAAGGAAGGAAGGAAGGAAAAAGAGAAGGAAAGAAAAAAAGTAGGAAGATAAAGGAGAGAAGGAAGGAAAGGAAAAAGGGAAGGAAGGGATGGTGAAAGGGAAAGGGAGAAGAGAAGAAGAACAAAAGAGGAAGGGAGAGGAAAGAGAGAAGGAAGGACGAAAGGGAGGACATGAAGGATGGAAGGAAGGAAGGGAAGGGAGGAAGGAAAAAGAGAAGGAAGGAAAAAAGTAGAGAAGAGAAGGATTGACAGATGGGATGATAAAGGAAAGAGAAAAGGAAGGAAAGGCAAAAAGGAAGGAAGGGATGGTGAAAGGGTGGAAGGGAAGGAGGAAGGAAAAAGAAGGAAAGAAGAAAGGTAGGAAGAGAAGGATGGATGGATGGAAGGATAAAGAAAAGGAAGGAAAGACAAAAGGGAAGGAAGGAAGAAGAAAGAGGGAGAGAGGGAAGGAGGGTGGAAAGAAGAAAAGAAGAAAAGAAAGGAAGGATGAAAGCATCAAATGGAATGAAGGAAGGGTAGGAGGAAGGAAAAGAGAAGGGAAAAAAGTAGGAAGAGAAGGATGGGTGGATGGATAGAGGGATGGAAGGATAAAGGAAAGAGAAGGAAGGAAAGACAAAAGGGAAGGGAAGAAGGAGAAAGAGGGAGAGAGGGAAGGAGGGAGATAAGAAGAAAGGAAGGAAAGGCAATAAGGTAGGAAGGATGCAAGCGTCGAAGGGTAGGATGGAAGGAAGGGAAGGCGGAAGGAAAGAGAGAAGGAAGGAAGGACAAAAGGGAGGAAGGGAAGGAGGAAGGAAAGAAAAAAGATAGGAAGAGAAGGATGGATGGAAGGAAGGAAAAAGGAATGCGATAAGGAAGGAAAGACAAAAGGGAAGGAAGGAGAAAGAGGGAGAGGAAGGAAGGAGGAAAGAAGAAAGGAAGGAAAGGCAAGAAGAAAGGAAGGATGAAAGCATCAAAGGGAAGAATGGAAGGAAGGGAAGGCGGAAGGAAAGAGAAAGAAGGACAAAAGGGAGGAAGGGAAGGAGAAAGGGGAGAGAGGGAAGGAGGAAGGAAAAAGAACGAAAGAAGAAAGGCAGGAAGAGAAAGATAAAGGAAAGAGAGAAGGAAGGAAAGACAGAGGAAGGAGGGAAGGAGAAAGAGGGAGAGAAGGAGGAAAGGGTGGAAGGGAAGGATGGAAGAAGAAAAGGAAGGTAAGGAGGAAGGAAAAAGAGTGAAAGAAGAAAAGTAGGAAGAGAAAGATGGATGGATAGAAGGATGGAAGGAAGGATAAAGGAAAGAGAGAAGGAAGGAAAGAGAAAGAGGGAGAGAGGGAAGGGGAGGAAAGAAGAAAGGAAGGAAAGAAAAGGAAGAATGAAAGCGTCAAATGGCAGGATGGAAGGAAGGGAAGGAGGAAGGAAAAAGAACAAAAGAAGAAAGGCAGGAAGGGAAGGATGGAAGGAAGGGAGGGAAGGATAAAGGAGAGAAGGAAGGAAAGAGAAAGAGGGAGAGAGGGAAGGAGGGAGGAAAGAAGAAAGGAAGAAAAGACAAAAAGGAAGGAAGGATGAAAGCATCAAAGGGAAGAATGGAAAGAAGGGAAGGAGAAAGGAAAAAATGAAAGAAGAAAGGCAGGAAGGGAAGGATGGAAGGAAGGAAGGGAAGGATAAAGGAAAGAGCGAAGGAAGGAAAGAGACAAAGGAAGGAGAAAGGGAGAGAAGGAGGAAAGAAGGACAAAAGGGCAGAAGGGAAGGATGGAAGAAGAAAAAGGAGGAAGGTAAGGAGGAAGGAAAGAGGGAAGGATGGAAAAAAGGAAGGGAAGGACGAAAGGGAAGAAGGGAAGGATGGATAGACAAAAAGGAGGAAGCTAAGGAGGAAGGAAAGGGGGAAGGATGGAAAAAAGGAAGGGAAGGGCGAAAGGGAAGAAGGGAAGGATGGATAGACAAAAAGGAGGAAGCTAAGGAGGAAGGAAAGAGGGAAGGATGGAAAAAAAGGAAGGGAAGGACGAAAGGGAAGAAGGGAAGGATGGATAGACAAAAAGGAGGAAGCTAAGGAGGAAGGAAAGAGGGAAGGATGGAAAAAAAGGAAGGGAAGGACGAAAGGGAAGAAGGGAAGGATGGATAGACAAAAAGGAGGAAGCTAAGGAGGAAGGAAAGAGGGAAGGATGGAAAGAGAAAAAGGAGGAAGGTAAGGAGGACGGAAAGAGGGAAGGACGGAAAGAGAAAAGGGAGGGAAGGACGAAAGGGTGGAAGGAAGGAAAGAGAGAAGGAAGGAAGGAGAGGACGGTGGGAGAGGAGTGCTGCGTGCCACTGTCGTGCCTTCTTCTTCCGCAGGTGCTGCTACTTGCACGACTGCTGCTACGAGGCCTTGCACGCCAGCGAGTGCCACCCGTACACCGATCACTACCGATACCTGATCGTCAATAACGACATCTTCTGCCGTAGGTGCCGTCGCCAGCGTTCCCTCGATTTGGGGTCTTTTCTAAGGGACGAAAGCGGGATATAATAATAGTAACGATAATAACGATAATAACGATAATAACGATAATGATAATAATAATGTTTTCGCAGAGTACCGCAACAAGGCCCCGTGCGCCCGCCTGGCCTGCGAGTGTGACCGCCAGGCCGCGGTGTGTTTCCGACGGGAGGCCAAATCCTACACGAAGAAGCTGCTCCACTATCCGGGGCTCTTGTGCAAAGAAGCCTCGCCGAAATGTCCGCCCCAGAAAACGAACAACAGCGACGACAACGCCTTTGAGCTGGTACACAAACAACCGGCGCCGGAAATAAATAAAAAGAAGCCCAATTGACCTTGGGTCATCCACCCGCCTGCAAACAAACAAACACACACAAACAATATATTTTTGCAAACTTACCAAGTTGTTTATTGTTGTTGTTATTGTTGTTGTTGTTGTATTGCAACGAAGCCCTTTTGGAATAACTGACAACTCAAGTCATATTACAATGATGCAACGGGAGGCATAACGTGGCTCATCGCAGAACGTGGATGGCATTGTACACACTACATGGAGGAGGAGGAGGATGACATGGTTCCGGTGCCGGCTCCCCCCACTTTTATGGCTATCCGTCCATAGGATAGAGAAATACATTATGCTAGGCTTGTGTTAAGTTGAAATGTTAAGTTGTTAGAATATTAAGTTGGTATCTTCCTGCCTGGCAGAAAGGGGTTGGACGAGATGACTTTTGGCGTCGCTTCCAACTCTACGACCCCATATATATATATATATATATATATATATAATATGAAATAATAAATAATGTAAATATATATAAAATAAATACTATAATATATAAAACATTATATATATATATTTATATATAAAATATAATATATGAAATAATAAATAATGTAAATATATATAAAATAAATACTATAATATATATAAAATTATATATATATACATGGTTCTAAATACGAGAAAATATAAAGTATATATATATACAACACTCATGGTTCTAAATGTGTTGTAAAGTACTTACAAAACACTGGTGGGCGCTGGTGCTTAATATAAATAATAAAGTGTTAACCATATATATATATATATAAAATAATAAATAATATAAATAATATATATATAAAATAAACAGTATAAATAATAAATATAAAATAATAAATAATATAAATAATAATATCTATAATATAAGTAATATAAATAATATATATAAAAATAAATTATATAAATAATAATAATATACATAAAATAATAAATAATATAAATAATATATATAAAATAATGAATAATATAAATAATATATATAAATAAATAATATAAATAATATATATAAATAATAAATAATATAAATAATATATATATAAATAATAAATAATATAAATATATATATATAAAATAATAAATAATATAAATAATATATATAAATAATAAATAATATAAATAATAATATATATATAAATAATAATATATAAAATAATAAATAATATATATAAAATAATATATATAAAATGACATGCCAGATCTGGCCCAGGGCGCCGGTGACCTTTGGCTGTTGTTTCGTACAGGAAAAAAAAAAAGAAGAGAAAAAGCAGGTTTTTTCCTTTGAGATCGGAAAACTACTGACGGAAGAGAGAGAAATATCTTTTCCTTCCTGTTTTGAAACTTTTGGTTTTCATGCAAAAGTATAAAAACCTGGAGGCAGCGAAGGCCAGCCGCATTATCAGAAGATACAGGCGCCGTTTTGCAACGTACGAGGCTCTCCGGAGAAGGTAAGTATGGTCAGGGAACCCCAAAGGGCATCTAGTCCGATCCCAGCCGAGCGTGAGTCGAAAGCGTGACGCTGCAGCCAGGAGTGTGGTGCTGCAGCAGAAAAGGACAATGCGATCCTAGGCTGCATCCATAGGAATAGAGTGTCTGGGGAAGTCATATATCTATATAGTCCATTGAAAGGGATCTAGGGGACCATGAATGGGGTAAAGGTTTCCACTTGACATTAAGGCGAGTCGAGTCCGACTCTGTGGGGCGGTGTCCATCTCCATGTCTAAGCTGAAGAGCCGGCGTTGACCATAGACACCTTCTAGGTCATGTGGCCAACATGACTGCATGGAACATCGATACCTTCCTGCGAGAGCGGTTCGAGTCCGACTCTGTGGGGCGGCGCCCATCTCCATGTCTAAGCCGAACCGGCGTTGACCATAGACACCTTCTGGGTCATGTGGCCAACATGACTGCATGGCGCGCCGTTACCTTCCTGCCGGAGCGGTTCCTATTGATCTACTCACATTTGCCAGGAAGATAGAATTGCTCTATTATTATTATTATTATTATCCTGCTTCTTTTGTCCTAAAGGTTCAGGTGCAGCAATTCTCATTATTGATGAATAGATGAAATTATTATGATTATTATTATTTTACTGACACAAAAACACAGTTCTTGGCGGACGCAATATTGGCCGCAAGAAAGGTTTTCTGTGCGGCCTTTATTGCCACATCATAGGTCCTTAAAAAAGGTATATATTACATTATTATTTCGTATGACATTATTATTAAAGTGTATATTATATTATTATTTTATATGTATTATTATTTTACTGACACAAAAACACAGTATGTCACAGCAAACGAGATCTATATGCTGGATTTGGTATCACAAAATCACAAGTCGAACACTTCCCAAGTGTGTGATGTTGTTGTTATTATTATTATTGATAAAATTGCTTTATTATTATTATCATCCAAGAAGATGAAAAAAGTGGATACTATTATTAATATTATTATTCGAAACACAATAAGATTAGTACACACAACAAACAAGGTCACTCTGCTGGCTGTTGTATCGGATCACACGTCGGACATTTCCCAGGTGCCTATTGATTTACTCACATTGGCATGTTTTCGAACTGCTAGGTTGGCAGGAGCTGGGGCTAACAGCGGTAGCTCAACCCGCTCCTCGGATTCGAACCATCGACCTTTCGGTCAGCAAGTTAGGCAGCTCAGCGGTTTAATCCGCTGTGCCACAAGGGGGCCCATAGATGGGGTATTAATAGTAATAATAAGCCAAGAGTGTCATGCTGCAGCTGAAAAGCCCAATGCGATCCTAGGCTGCACCCATAGGAATATAGGCTTTGTAAAAGTCATACATATATATATATATATATATATATATATACACACTAGCTTGGGAACCCGGCGTTGCCCAGGTCATTTGAGAAGTGCACCAGGATGTAGAGTGGGTCATGGGGGCTCTGTGTGCCAAGTGTGGTCTTGATCCAGCAGTATTGGGAGTTGCAGTGGTATCATGAAATTACTGAAGGTAGTGCAAGTCCCATCATCTGTGGTCCAGCCTCCTCCAACCTGCAGCAGGATGTAGCGTGGGTCATGGGGGCTGTGTGTGTCAAGTGTGGTCTGTATTGGTGAATGGATGAGGGTTGCATTGTTTTGAGGAAGTGAGGGAAGGTACTTAAAGTCCCATCATCCATGGTCCGTCTCACACAAAACTGCACCAGGATGTAGAGTGGGTCATGAGGGCTCTGTGTGCCAGGTTTGGTCTGGATCAGTCATTGGATTAGGTTTGTAGCAGTCTTGGAAAGAGAGGGAAGGTACAGCAAGTCCCATCATCCATGTTCTGCCCCCCTCCAAACTTCCGTAGTATGTAGAGTGGGTCACTGGGGCTCTGTGTGCCAAGTGTGGTCTTTATCGGTGTTTGTAGGGGGCCGCAGTGTTCTGTGGGAGCAGAGGGTGTGAAAGTACTACAAATCCCATCATCCATTGTCAGTCCTCCCCTGAACCTCACCAGGACGTGAAGGTAGTCATGGGGGTTATGTGTGCCAAGTTTGGTCTCGATCAGTAATTGGATAAAGGTAGCAGCGGACTTGGGAAGTGAGTAGAGGTACTTCAAGTCCCATCATCCATGGTCCACCCTCCTCCGAACTGCACCAGGACGTAGAGTGGGTCATGGGGGCTGTGTGTGCCAAGTGTCCTCTGTATTGGTCCGTTTTGGTGGCCTCAGTGGTCTGTGGGAACCAAAGTGTTGGAATGTACTACAAATCCCATAATACGTGGGTCATATCCCTCAAGTGTGGTCTTTATCGGTGTTTGTAGGGGGCCGCAGTGGTCTGTGGGAACAGAGGGTGTGAAAGTACTACAAATCCCATCATCCATTGTCAGTCCTCCCCTGAACCTCACCAGGACGTGAAGGTAGTCATGGGGGTTATGTGTGCCAAGTTTGGTCTCGATCACTAATTGGATAAAGGTAGCAGCGGACTTGGGAAGTGAGTAGAGGTACTTCAAGTCCCATCATCCATGGTCCACCCTCCTCCGAACTGCACCAGGACGTAGAGTGGGTCATGGGGGCTCTGTGTGCCAAGTGTCCTCTGTATTGGTCCGTTTTGGTGGCCTCAGTGGTCTGTGGGAACCAAAGTGTTGGAATGTACTACAAATCCCATAATACGTGGGTCATATCCCTCAAACCGCACTAGGATGTAAAGGGGGTCATGGGGGTTATGTGTGCCAAGTTTGGTCTTGATTCGTCATTGGATGAGTCAAGCAGTGGTCTCAGGAAATGAGTAGAAGTACTTCAAGTCCCATCATCCATGGTCCACCCTCCTGCAAACTGCAGCAGGATGTAGAGTGGGGCATGGGGGCTCTGTGTGCCAAGTTTGGTCTTTATCGGTCTTTGTTGGGGGCCGCAATAGTCCGTGGGAACCAAAGGGATTTAAAGTACTACAAATCCCATAATCCGTGGTCCATCTCCCCCAAACCGCACCAGGACATAAAGGGGGTCAGGGGGGTTATGTGTCCCAAGTTTGGTGCAGGTCCATCACCCGCGCTGGTCGCTGTGGCCTGTGAAAGTGGCAGCCAATCAGAACGCCGGCACATACATACAAACCCACCCACATACATACATACAAACAAACAAACATTCCGCTTTATTATATATAGAGATAGAGATAGCGATATATATATATATATATATATATACACACACACACACACACACACACAGTATATATATATATATATATATATATATATATATATATATTCCATTGAAAGGGGTCTAGGAGTCTTAGTGGAGCATGAATTGGGGTAATAATAATAATAATAATAATAATAATCCAAGAGTGTGATGCTGCAGCTCAAAAGCCCAATGCGATCCTAGGCTGCATCCATAGGACTACAATGTCTGGGGAAGTGTGTGTGTGTATTTAGTTGAAAGGGATAACGGGGATGGACTGGATGACCTCTGGGGACCCCTTCCAACTTGATGACTCCCTGCCAATGACGCACAGTTGCGCCAAAAAAAAAAAAAGGAAAAGGAAAAGGATGTGGAAGTGAAGTCACTTTTGGTTTCGGCCTTTTGAAATTGCGCAAAAACATCACCATAAAAGGGTATTTACTTGAATGCGTGAAGCCTCGAACATCGGTTTTACTTTCTTTGCCAGAGAAAGATGAAGCTCCATTGGGGACTGATGGCGCTGATGGTTTGCGGTGAGTAAAAACAAGACATTCCTCCAAAAAGGTGTACACTGACAAGGAAATCACGGGCAAGTATGACAGGTAAAACATATGACAGGTAAGCCACAGACAGGTAACCCATATACAGGTAGGACAGGTAAGCCACGGGTAAGAAACACATGGAAAACCACAAATAGGACAGATAAATTGACTAGTAACCCATAAAAAGGTAGGACAGGTAAAGCAAGAACAGGTAGGACAGGTAAGCCACAGACAGGTAACATATGTACAGGTAGGACAGGTAAGCCATAGGTAAGAAACATATGGAAAACCACAAATAGGACAAATAAATTGACTAGTAACCCATGAAAAGGTAGGACAGGTAAAGCAAGTACAGGTAGGACAGGTAAGCCACAGACAGGTAACCCATATACAGGTAGGACAGGTAAGCCACGGGTAAGAAACACATGGAAAACCACAAATAGGACAAATAAATTGACTACTAACCCATGAAAAGGTAGGACAGGTAAAGCAAGTACAGGTAAGACAGGTAAGCTACAGACAGGTAACATATGTACAGGTAGGACAGGTAAGCCACAGGTAAGAAACACATGGAAAACCACAAATAAATTGACTAGTAACCCATGAAAAGGTAGGACATGTAAAGCAAGTAGAGGTAGGACAGGTAAGCCACAGACAGGTAAGCCATATACAGGTAGGACAAGTAAGCCACGGGTAAGAAACACATGGAAAACCACAAATAGGACAAATAAATTGACTAGAAACCCATGAAAAGGTAGGACAGGCAAAGCAAGTACAGGTAGGACAGGTAAGCCACAGGTAAGAAACACATGGAAAGCCACAAATAGGACAAATATATTGACTACTAACCCATGAAGAGGTAGGACAGGTAAAGCAAGTACAGGTAGGACAGGTAAGCCACAGACAGGTAACCCATTTACAGGTAGGACAGGTAAGCCACAGGTAAGAAACACATGGAACGCCACAAATAGGACAGATAAATTGACTAGTAACCCATGAAAAGGTAGGACAGGCAAAGCAAGTACAGGTAGGACAGGTAAGCCACAGGTAAGAAACACATGGAAAACCACAAATAGGACAGATAAATTGACTAGTAACCCATGAAAAGGTAGGACAGGCAAAGCAAGTACAGGTAGGACAGGTAAGCCACAGACAGGTAACCCATTTACAGGTAGGACAGGTAAGCCACAGGTAAGAAACACATGGAAAGCCACAAATAGGACAGACAAATTGACTAGTAACCCATGAAAAGGTAGGACAGGCAAAGCAAGTACAGGTAGGACAGGTAAGCCACAGACAGGTAACCCATTTACAGGTAGGACAGGTAAGCCACAGGTAAGAAACACATGGAAAGCCACAAATAGGACAGATAAATTGACTAGTAACCCATGAAAAGGTAGGACAGGCAAAGCAAGTACAGGTAGGACAGGTAAGCCACAGGTAAGAAACACATGGAAAACCACAAATAGGACAGATAAATTGACTAGTAACCCATGAAAAGGTAGGACAGGCAAAGCAAGTACAGGTAGGACAGGTAAGCCACAGACAGGTAACCCATTTACAGGTAGGACAGGTAAGCCACAGGTAAGAAACACATGGAAAGCCACAACAGGGACAGACAAATTGACTAGTAACCCATGAAAAGGTAGGACAGGCAAAGCAAGTACAGGTAGGACAGGTAAGCCACAGACAGGTAACCCATTTACAGGTAGGACAGGTAAGCCACAGGTAAGAAACACATGGAAAGCCACAAATAGGACAGATAAATTGACTAGTAACCCATGAAAAGGTAGGACAGGCAAAGCAAGTACAGGTAGGACAGGTAAGCCACAGGTAAGAAACACATGGAAAACCACAAATAGGACAGATAAATTGACTAGTAACCCATGAAAAGGTAGGACAGGCAGAGCAAGTACAGGTAGGACAGGTAAGCCACAGACAGGTAACCCATATACAGGTAGGACAGGTAAGCCACGGGTAAGAAACACTTGGAAAACCACAAACATGAAAATAAATTGACTAGTAACCTATGAAAAGGTAGGACAGGTAAGCCACAGAAAGATAACCCATATACAGGTAGGAAAGGTAAGCCACAGGTAAGAAACACATGGAAAACCACAGGTAAGACAAGTAAATCAAGGACAGGTAAACCAAAAACAGGTTGGACAGGTAAACCACAGACTAGTATCCCATGTACAGGTAGGACAAGTAAGCCACAGATAAGAAACACATGGAAAAGCACAGTAGGTGAACCATAGACAGGTAGGAAAGGTAAAGAAAGGGCAGGTAAAGCATAGACAGGTAGGACAGGTACACCACAGACTAGTAACCCATGAAAAGGTAGGACAAGTAAAGCAATGTACAGGTAGGACAGGTAAGCCACAAATACGTAACACATGGAAAACCACAGGTAGGTGAACCATCGAAAGGTAGGGCAGGTAAACCATGGACTAAGAACAGGTACAACATGTAAGCGATAGGAAGGTAAATCATGGTAAAGCACAGTAGGTAAACTATGGACAGGTAGGACAGGTAAAGCAAGAGTAGGTAATCGATAGACAGGTAGGACAGGTACATCACAGATGTGCAACCCATGAAAAGATAGAACAGGTAAAGCAAGTACAGGTAAGACAGGTAACCCATAGATATGCAACACAGGAAAACCACAGGAAGGTGAACCATAGAAAGGTAGGGCAGGTAAACCATGGACAGGTAGGATCAACTAAGAACAGGTACAACAGGTAAGCCATAGGTAGGTAGATCGTGGGAAAGCACAGTAGGTAAACTATGGACAGGCAGGACAGGTAAAGCAAGGACAGGTAAACCATAGACAGGTAGGGTAGGTACACCAGAGACTAGTAACCCAAGAAAAGGTAGGGCAGGTAAAGCAAGTACAGTTAAGACAGGTAACCCATAGGTATGCAACACAGGAAAACCACAAGTAGGTGAACGATGGAAAGGTAGGGCAGGTAAACCATGGACAGGTAGGATCAACTACGTACAGGTGCAACAGGTAAGCCATCGGTAGGTAGATCATGGGAAAGCACAGTAGATAAACTATGGACAGGTAGGATAGGTAACGCAGGTAATCCATAGGTAAGACAGGTACATCCCAGACTAGTAACCTATTTTTTTGTACAGGTGTTTTGGATACCGAAGGGAGCATTTTGGAGTTCGGGCCAATGGTCAAGGCACTGACCAACAAAATCCCTTTCTTCGACTACACCAGTTATGGCTGCTATTGCGGACTGGAAGGGAGAGGACAGCCACTGGACGCCACCGACAGGTAAGCCATGGACAAGTAGGAGAGGTAAAGCACATACAGATAAAGCATAGGCAGCTGGGATAAATACACCATGAACAAGAACGTCACAAAGATGTAAAGCCCAGATAGGTAAAACATGGACAGGTAAGACAGATAAAGCACCGACAGGTAAACCATGGACAGGTAGGAAAGATAAACAATGTAAAGCATGGGCAGCTAGCATAAGTACACCATAAACAAGGAAGCCAGGTGAGCCATGGACAAGTAAACCATGGACGGATAGGACAGGTAAAGAACAGACAGGTAAACCATGGACAGGCAGGACAGGCAAAGCACAGACAGGTAAGCCAGGTACAGGTATGAGAGGTAAATGACATACAGATAAAGCTTGGACAGCTAGCATAGATACACCATAAACAAGGAAGCCACAAATATGTAAAGTACAAGCAGGTGAACTAGGGAAATTAAACCATGGACAGGTAGGACAGGTAAAGCCCACACAGGTAAACCATGGACAAGTAAACCATGGACAAGTAGGACAGGTAAAGAATGTACAGGTAAACCATGGAAAGGTAGGACAGGTAAATAATGTACAGGTACACCATGGAAAGGTAAGACAGGTAAAGAATGTACAGGTACACCATGGAAAGGTAGGACAGGTAAAGCCCATACAGGTAAACCATGGACAAGTAGGACAGGTAGAGAATGTACAAGTAAACCATGGAAAGGTAGGACAGGTAAAGAATGTACAGGTAAACCATGGACAAGTAGGACAGATAAAAATGTACAGGTAAACCATGGACAGGTAGGACAGGTAAAGAATGTACAGGTAAACCATGGACAAGTAGGACAGGTAAAGAATGTACAGGTAAACCATGGAAAGGTAGGGCAGGTAAAAAGCAGGTAAACCATGGACAGGTAGGACAGATAAAAATGGACAAGGTAAACCATGGACAAGTAGGGACAGGTAAAGAATGTACAGGTACACCATGGAAAAGGTAGGACAGGTAAAGAATGTACAGGTACACCATGGAAAGGTAGGACAGGTAAAGAATGTACAGGTAAACCATGGACAAGTAAACCATGGACAAGTAGGACAGGTAAAGAATGTACAGGTAAACCATGGAAAGGTAGGACAGGTAAAGAATGTACAGGTAAACCATGGAAAGGTAGGACAGGTAAAGAATGTACAGGTACACCATGGAAAGGTAGGACAGGTAAAGCCCATACAGGTAAACCATGGACAAGTAGGATAGGTAGAGAATGTACAGGTAAACCATGGACAGGTAGGACAGGTAAAGAATGTACAGGTAAACCATGGACAAGTAGGACAGGTAAAGAATGTACAGGTAAACCATGGACAGGTAGGACAGGTAAACCATGGACAGGTACACCATGAAAAGGTAGGACAGGTAAAGAATGTACAGGTACACCATGGAAAGGTAGGACAGGTAAAGAATGTACAGGTACACCATGGAAAGGTAGGACAGGTAAAAAATGTACAGGTAAACCATGGAAAGGTAGGGACAGGTGAACCATGGACAAGTAAACATGGACAGGTAGGACAGGTAAAGAATGTACAGGTAAACCATGGACAAGTAGGACAGATAAAAATGTACAGGTAAACCATGGACAGGTAGGACAGGTAAAGAATGTACAGGTAAACCATGGACAAGTAGGACAGGTAAAGAATGTACAGGTAAACCATGGAAAGGTAGGGCAGGTAAAGCCCATACAGGTAAACCATGGACAAGTAAACCATGGACAAGTAGGACAGGTAAAGAATGTACAGGTACACCATGGAAAGGTAGGACAGGTAAAGAATGTACAGGGTAAGGTAGAATGTACAGGTAAACCATGGAAAGGTAGGGACAGGTAAAAGCCCATACAGGTAAACCATGGACAAGTAAACCATGGACAAGTAGGACAGGTAAAGAATGTACAGGTAAACCATGGAAAGGTAGGACAGGTAAAGTCCATACAGGTAAACCATGGACAAGTAGGACAGGTAAAGAATGTACAGGTAAACCATGGAAAGGTAGGACAGGTAAAGCCCATACAGGTAAACCATGGACAGATAGGACAGGTAAAGCACATCCAAGTAAACAATGGAAGGGTAGGACAGGTAATGTGCATACAGGTAAACCATGGACAAGTAAGACAGGTAAAGAATGTACAGGTAAATCATGGACAGATAGGACAGGTAAAGCACATATAAGTAAACAATGGAAAGGTAGGACAGGTAATGCATATATAGGTGAACCATGGACAAGTAAACATGGACAGGTAGGACAGGTAAAGAATGTACAGGTAAACCATGGAAAGGTAGGACAGGTAAAGCACTTACAGGTGAACCATGGAAAATTAAACATGGACAGGTAGGACAGGTAAAGCCCATACATGTAAACCATAGACAGGTAGCAAAGGTAAACCTCATATAGATATACCATGGACAGCTAGAAAAAACGTCTCATTGACAAAGAAGTCACAAACATGTAAAACACAGGCAGGTAAACCATGGACAGGTAGGACAGGTAATGCATCGAGAGGTAAACTATGGACAGGTAGGACAGGTGAAGCACAAACAGGTAAATTACAGACAGCTAGAACAAGCAAATCACAGCCAGATAAAACATAGATGGTTAGGACAGGTATACCATAGACAGGTACACTATGGACAGGTAGGACAGGTAAAGCACAGAAGTAAAACAAGGATAGACAGGACAGGTAAACGAGTCTCCTTCTGCCCAGGTGCTGCTTCACCCATGACTGCTGCTACAGCAAACTGAAGCAATGCAAGCCCACAAGAGACAGGTACAAATACACCATCAAGGACGGAGTCATCACCTGCGGTGAGTAGCTGGCCTTTTTGATCCTGAGAGTTGTAGTTTGTCAAGGGCTTTCTCCATCTCCTGATAACAATGGTCACAGGAAAATATATTGCATATACATACGTATATATAAATGTGTATGTATGTGCGCGCGTATATATATATATATATAATGTATTATTTTTTGATATATAATTTAATTTTCCGTGATACAATAATATAGACTTAATAAAATCCATAATATGATAAATACAGTAATGAATATAAATATAATATCGAAATAATAATAATAATGTGTATATTATAATATACATATAAATAAAATATAACACATAAAAATATAATAATGTAATATTATAATATAAATAACATCTATTAATATATTTTTCTAAAATATTATATTTTATATAATAATACAGATAAAATAATATAATAAATAATAATATTATTATTCATATTTTATTTATAAAATAATATAAATATACAGTACTACTATAATAATGTAATAATATGATATAATAATGTAAATATAATGATGTAGGTATAATATAAATACAATATATTGCTATATTCTTCTAAAACTATAATATTATATTTTATATAATAATACAGATAAATTCTCGGCATTACTTCGCGAACGAAGATTCTTAGGAAGGACTCATCCCACGCTTTTTACAAGCGCGTTGATGACGAAAAAGGCCAATCTGAGATAGGCAAGTTCGGTTGCAGAAAGCACAGCAGAAAGTCTCCTTGGGTGATGTTGCTTCCAGGTTGTGGTTCTTTCTGCGTTGTCGAGACCCGTTCGGTGTTTCTTCTCGAAAGAGGCAGCTGCATTGTGGAGAGTGCGTCTCCATGCCTCCCGATGTGAGGCCAGGGTGGACCATTGTTGGCGATCCTTCTGGCCGAGCCTGAGATGTTGTGTCAGGGAGTCATTGTATCTCTTCTTTGGGGCGCCTCTCTTGCGCTGACCCGTGGCAAGTTCACCATAGAGTAGTATCTTTGGGAGGCGGTGGTCCTCCATCCTAGAGACGTGCCCTGCCCAGCGCAGCTGTGTTCTCAATAGCGTGGCCTCAACGCTGGTGGTCCCTGCTTGCTCAAGGACAACAACATTGGTCACATAGTCGGTTCTGTGTACATTTAGGATTGTGCAAAGACAGCACTGATGAAAGCGTTCGAGGAGTCGTAGGTGTTGGCGATAGGTGGCCCATGTTTAAGACCCATAGATGAGAATAGACAGTACGATCGCTTTGTACACACTGATTTTGGTGCTTTGACTCAGGTGCTTGTTGCACCAGACTCTTTTGCGAAGCCTTCCGAATGCACTCTATGCCTTTGCTAATCTGTGATCTCTCTCTTTGTCAATCTTGGCGTCTGAAGAGATGATGCTTCCCAGGGAGGTGAACTGCTGAACGGACCTAAGCACAGATGTGTCTCTGCTGACGTGGGGATGATGGTGTTCTTCCTGTAGTGCGGGCTGGTAGAGGACTTGGGTTTTCTTCAGGCTGTATCTATCTGTATTATTCTATAAAAATATAATACAATATTTTAGAAGAATATATGAATATATGTTATTTATATTATACATTATTATTATATTTATTGTAATAAAATATAATAGTATAAATATAATAATATATATTAATAATATAATATAAATATTAAAATAAAAATGTAATATTAAATAAATGTAATATAATATATACTAATAATATAATAATGTAATATAAATATTTTTGGTTTTTTATGTTTTAAACAACAACAACAACAACAATAATACAATGCAATGGCAATAAATGCAATATTCCTTTCTCAGGCGAAGGAACTTCGTGTGAAAAGCAGATCTGCGAATGTGACAAAGCCGCTGCGATTTGCTTCAAAGACAACCTCAAAACCTACAACAAGGAATACCGCTTTCACTGGGACATTCACTGCAAAGAAAAACCGCCATCGTGCTGAGAAGCCTTCCCAAAGAACACCCCGACTCCTTCCAAATAATAACAATAGTAATAATAAATATTAAAATAATATTTCTCTTGTTTGCCTTATATTTTCAAATGTGGAACATGATTGTGTTTAAGTGCAGACCAAGGTCCTTTTTCCCCCGTGCTCCCAGGGAAACCTCTCACCACGCCTCTTCCGGTCCGTCACTCCCGGCACGCCTCTTCCGGTCCGTCACTCCCGGCTTGCCTCTTCTGGTCCGTCACTCCCGGCACGCCTCTTCCGGTCCGTCACTCCCGGCACGCCTCTTCCGGTCCGTCACTCCCGGCAAGCCTCTTCCGGTCCGTCACTCCCGGCACGCCTCTTCTGGTCCGTTACTCTTGGCACGCCTCTTCCAGTCCGTCACTCCCGGCACGCCTCTTCCGGTCCGTCACTCCCGGCATGCCTCTTCCGGTCCGTCACTCCCGGCACGCCTCTTCCGGTCCGTCACTCCCGGCACGCCTCTTCCGGTCCGTCACTCCCGGCACGCCTCTTCCGGTCCGTCACTCCCGGCACGCCTCTTCCGGTCCGTTACTCCCGGCATGCCTCTTCTGGTCCTTCACTCGGCATGCCTCTTCTGGTCCGTCACTCCCGGCACGCCTCTTCCGGTCCGTCACTCCCGGCACGCCTCTTCCGGTCCGTCACTCTTGGCACGCCTCTTCCAGTCCGTCACTCCCGGCACGCCTCTTCTGGTCTGTCACTCTTGGCATGCCTCTTCTGGTCCGTCACTCCCAAACACGCCTCTTCCGGTCCGTCACTCCCGGCACGCCTCTTTCGGTCCGTCACTCTCGGCACGCCTCTTCCGGTCCATCACTCCCGGCATGCCTCTTTCGGTCCGTCACTCTTGGCACGCCTCTTCCGGTCCGTCACTCGGCACGCCTCTTCGGTCCGTCACTCTTGGCACGCCTCTTCCGGTCCGTCACTCCCGGCACGCCTCTTCCGGTCCGTCACTTCCGGCACGCCTCTTCCGGTCCGTCACTCCCGGCACGCCTCTTCCGGCCCGTCACTCCGCGCATGGCTCTTCCGTTCCGTCATTCCCGGCACGCCTCTTCCGGTCCGTCACTCGGCACACCTATTCCGGTCCGTCACTCCCGGCACGCCTCTTCCGGTCCGTCACTCCCTATACGGCTCTTCCGATCCGTCATTCCCGGCACGCCTCTTCCGGTCCGTCACTCCGGCACACCTATTCCGGTCCGTCACTCCTGGTACGCCTCTTCCGGTCCGTCACTCCTAGCACGGCTCTTCCGATCCGTCATTCGGCACGCCTCTTTCGGTCCGTCACTCCCGGCACACCTATTCCGGTCCGTCACTCCAGGCACGCCTCTTCCGGTCCGTCACTCCTAGCACGGCTCTTCCGGTCCGTCACTCCCGGCACGCCTCTTCCGGTCCGTCACTCCCGGCACGCCTCTTCCGGTCCGTCACTCCCGGCACACCCCTTCCAGTTCATCACTCCCAAACACGCCTCTTCTGGTCCATCACTCCTGGCAGGCCGCTTCCAGCCCGTCACTCCCAAAATCGCCTCTTCCAGTCTGTCACTTCCAAACACGCTTCTTCCAGTCCGTCACTCCCGGCACGCCTCTTCCGGTCCGTAACCCCCTAACACGCTTCTTCCGGTCCCAAATGTCAAGGTCTAATTTCCCTGAACTCCACCAGTGTTCACATTTCAGCATATTGCATATTGCATATTCATGCCAAGTTCAGCCCAGATCCATCATTGTTTGAGGCCGCTGTGCTCTCTGGATGTAGGTGAACTACAACTCCCAAACTCAAGGTCAATGCCCACCAAACCCAGCCAGTATTTTCTCTTGGTCGTGGGAGTTCTGTGTGTGAAGTCTGGTTCGATTCCATCGTTGGCGGAGTTCAGAATGCTCTTTGATTGTAGGTGAACTATAAATCCCAGCAACTACAACTTCCAAATGTCAAGGTCTAATTTCCCCAAACTCCACCAGTGTTCACATTTGGACATATTGAGTATCTGTGCCAAGTTTGGCCCAGATCCATCATTGTTTGAGTCCGCCGTGCTCTCTGGATGTAGGTGAACTACAACTCCCAAACTCAAAGTCAATGCCCACCAAAGTCTTCCAGTATTTTCTGTTCATCATGGGAGTTCTGTGTACCAAGTTTGGTTCAATTCTATCATTGGTGGAGTTCAGAATGCCCTTTGATTGTAGGTGAACTATAAATCCCAGTAACTACAACTCCCAAATATCGAGGTCTAATTTCCCCAAACTCCACCAGTGTTCACATTTGGGCATATTGAGTATCTGTGCCAAGTTTGGCCCAGATCCATCATTGTTTGAGTCCGCCGTGCTCTCTGGATGTAGGTGAACTACAACTCCCAAACTCAAAGTCAATGCCCACCAAACCCTTCCAGTACTTTCTGTTCTTTGTGGGAAGGTTCAGAACATCAGGACATTGCCTTTGATGGACTTGAACAATGAAATGGAATACATTACTTCTATTTATGCCGCCGCCTCCGGAGCAAACTAGATTTTCCAGTTTTGGGGACGGAAATTATAATCGGAGAGAGTTTTGGTTGAGTCCCAAGCAGAGGAGTCGAAAAGAGGCGCCTGGAGACATTATTATTATTATTGGTTTGTTTGTTTGTTTGTTTATTTTTACTAAACAAAACAAGAATGAGGGGGACGCCCTTGCTTCCAATCATGGTCATCGTCTTTTGTAAGTAACGGCAAGCTACATTAGCATAGTTATCATATTCATTCAGAATTCTGACTCGATATTTATTATTGCATTTATTATAAACTAGCTGTACCCGGCACGCATTGCTGTGCCCTGTTTAGGAGATGCGAGAAAGTCCAATCATCCACGGTGTGCCCTCCTCTAAACTGCAGTTGGATGGAGTGTGGGTCATGGGGGGCATGGTGTGCCAAGTTGGGTCTTTATTGGTCTTGGTTCTGGGCCACAGTGGTCTGTGGGGAGTGATGGGTTTTGAAGTACTACAAATCCCATTTTCCATGGTGGTACTTCAAGTCCCATCATGCATGGTCGGGGCTCTGTGTGCCAAGGTAGGTTACTGTCAATTCAGGCCATACACAATGTCCCATGAGCTGAGGCCTAGTTAGGAACAGCAAGTTAATGAAGCCTTACTGTCAATTCAGGCCAATACACAGCTTCCCAGTAAGTGAGGGCTAGTTAGGGAAATCAAGTTAATGAGCTGAGGCTTCCCAGTAAGTGAGGGGAGAATCAAGTTAATGAAGTCTTACTGTCAATTCAGAGCGTAAACAGCTTCCCAGTAAGTGAGGGCTAGTTAGGGAAATCAAGTTAATGAAGTCTTACTGTCAATTTAGAGCGTAAACAGCTTCCCAGTAAGTGAGGGCTAGTTAGGAAATCAAGTTAATGAAGTCTTACTGTCAATTCAGAGCGTAAACAGCTTCCCAGTAAGTGAGGGCTAGTTAGGGAAATCAAGTTAATGAAGTCTTACTGTCAATTCAGAGCGTAAACAGCTTCCCAGTAAGTGAGGGCTAGTTAGGGAAATCAAGTTAATGAAGCCTTACTGTCAATTCAGGCGTAAACAGCTTCCCAGTAAGTGAGGGCTAGTTAGGGAAATCAAGTTAATGAAGTCTTACTGTCAATTCAGAGCGTAAACAGCTTCCCAGTAAGTGAGGGCTAGTTAGGGAAATCAAGTTAATGAAGTCTTACTGTCAATTCAGAGCGTAAACAGCTTCCCAGTAAGTGAGGGCTAGTTAGGGAAATCAAGTTAATGAAGTCTTCTTACTGTCAAGTTTCAGAAGCTGTAAACAGCTTCCCAGTAAGTGAGGCCTAGTTAGGGAAATCAAGTTAATGAAGTCTTACTGTCAATTCAGAGCGTAAACAGCTTCCCAGTAAGTGAGGGCTAGTTAGGGAAATCAAGTTAATGAAGTCTTACTGTCAATTCAGAGCGTAAACAGCTTCCCAGTAAGTGAGGGCTAGTTAGGGAAATCAAGTTAATGAAGTCTTACTGTCAATTCAGAGCGTAAACAGCTTCCCAGTAAGTGAGGGCTAGTTAGGGAAATCAAGTTAATGAAGTCTTACTGTCAATTCAGAGCTTAAACAGCTTCCCAGTAAGTGAGGGCTAGTTAGGGAAATCAAGTTAATGAAGTCTTACTGTCAATTCAGAGCGTAAACAGCTTCCCAGTAAGTGAGGGCTAGTTAGGGATATCAAGTTAATGTATTTTTACTGTCAATTCAGAGCGTAAACAGCTTCCCAGTAAGTGAGGGCTAGTTAGGGAAATCAAGTTAATGAAGTCTTACTGTCAATTCAGAGCGTAAACAGCTTCCCAGTAAGTGAGGGCTAGTTAGGAAATCAAGTTAATGAAGCCTTACTGTCAATTCAGAGCGTAAAACAGCTTCCCAGTAAGTGAGGGCTAGTTAGGAAATCAAGTTAATGAAGTCTTACTGTCAATTCAGAGCGTAAACAGCTTCCCAGTAAGTGAGGGCTAGTTAGGGAAATCAAGTTAATGAAGTCTTACTGTCAATTCAGAGCGTAAACAGCTTCCCAGTAAGTGAGGGCTAGTTAGGGAAATCAAGTTAATGAAGTCTTACTGTCAATTCAGAGCGTAAACAGCTTCCAGTAAGTGAGGGCTAGTTAGGGAAATCAAGTTAATGAAGTCTTACTGTCAATTCAGAGCGTAAACAGCTTCCCAGTGAGTGAGGGCTAGTTAGGAAATCAAGTTAATGAAGTCTTACTGTCAATTCAGAGCGTAAACAGCTTCCCAGTAAGTGAGGGCTAGTTACGGAAATCAAGTTAATGAAGTCTTACTGTCAATTCAGAGCGTAAACAGCTTCCCAGTAAGTGAGGGCTAGTTAGGGAAATCAAGTTAATGAAGTCTTACTGTCAATTCAGGGCGTAAACAGCTTCCCAGTAAGTGAGGGCTAGTTAGGGAAATCAAGTTAATGAAGTCTTACTGTCAATTCAGAGCGTAAACAGCTTCCCAGTAAGTGAGGCCTAGTTTTTAAATCAAGTTAATGAAGCCTTACTGTCAATTCAGAGCGTAAACAGCTTCCCAGTAAGTGAGGGCTAGTTAGGGAAATCAAGTTAATGAAGCCTTACTGTCAATTCAGAGCGTAAACAGCTTCCCAGTAATTGAGGCCTAGTTAGGGAAATCTAGTTAATGAAGCCTTACTGTCAATTCAGAGCGTAAACAGCTTCCCAGTAAGTGAGGGCTAGTTAGGGAAATCTAGTTAATGAAGCCTTACTGTCAATTTTTGGGTGTGGTCTGTGATTTTTGGGGTGTACATTTTAGGTTGGAAGTGATTTGGGTGTTTGTGTTGGGGATTGGCTCAGGCCTTTTCCTTATTCTGTTTTGGCAGTTTATTATGGATCGGAATTTTCATGTTGGCTGGCCAGTGCAGCAGTTATGCAAATCCGCCCTTATTGGCAGGCAATCATGTTGTTCAGAATGTAGAGGCTGGGTGAGTCTTTGGCTGCCCCGGAGGATGCTGGTAAATGTAGTTTTATTTTTATTCGTTGTTTTGGGGGCCTTTTAGGTTTTGGGGGGGAAGTTTCTTTGCTACAAACGTACCTTGCTTGACACCTATTTCTGTTGGCAAGTATTGTGTTCCTGCGTTGTATGGTTTCTTTGTTTGAGGTATACATCACATGACGTGAACCCATTTATATAATAGATACTAGCTTGGGGACCCGGCAATGCCCAGGTTTTTTGAGAAACGTATTCGTTGGTCGGTAGTAGTTATTTATGTGGCTCACAGTGGTGTCAGGAAGTTAGTGAAGGTACTGCGAGTCCATTCATCCATGGTCCAACCTCCTCCAAACAGCACCAGGATGTAGAGTGGGTCATGGAGGCTCCATCTGCCAAGTGTGGCCTTGATCCCTCATTATAGGGAGTTGCAGTGGTATCCTGAAATTACTGAAGGTACTGCAAGTCCCATCATCTGTGGTCAACCCACCTCCAAACTGCACCAGGACGTAGAGTGGGTCATGGTGGCTCCGTCTGCCAAGTTTGGTCTTGATCCATCATTATTGGGAGTTGTAGTGGTATCATGAAATTAATGAAGGTACTGCAAGTCCCATCATCCGTGGTCTGCCCTCCTCCAAACTGCAGTAGGATGTACTGGGGCTCTGTGTGCCAAGTGTGGTTTTTATCGGTGTTTGTTGGGGGCCGCAGTGGTCTGTGGGAACAGAGGGGTGTGAAAGTACTACAAATCCCATCATCCATTGTCAGTCCTCCCCCGAACCTCACCAGGACGTGAAGGCAGTCATGGGGGTTATGTGTGCCAAGTGTGGTCTCGATCAGTAATCGGATGAGGGTCGCAGCAGACTTGGGAAGTGAGTAGAGGTAATCCATGGTCCGCCCTCCTCCCTTAATCCATGGTCCGACCTCCACCTAATTGCACCAGGACGTAGAGGGGTTAATGGGGGCTGTGTGTGCCAAGTGTGGTTTGTATTTTAGGTGGCCGCAGTGGTCTGTGGGAACCAAAGTGTTTGAAAGTACTACAAATCCCATAATCCGTGGTCCATCTCCCCCAAACCGCACCAGGACGTAAAGGGGGTCAGGGGGGTTATGTGTCCCAAGTTTTGTGCAGGTCCCTCACCCGCGCTGGTCGCTGTGGCCTGTGAAAGTGGCAGCCAATCAGAACGCCGGCACATACATACAAACCCATATACAGACCCACCTACCCACATACAAACAAACACTTGTAATTAAACTGAAAGGCTGCTTAAGTACACTCTAAACGGCGCGTCAGTAACAAACAATCAGAATTCACATGTGGCGAGTATAGAAGGGTTCTACTTAAAGAAGAATATCATTTAAACTAAGAATTTCATTTAATCCAAACAGCTGTTCGCTTTTAGCGTGGATTATCCATTTCCTTTCACATTTTAACAAAGTTACGTGAACATCAGCATGCGGATGTATTGTAACTTGTTCCAAGCCTACGAATTTGAAATCAGGTTGAGATCGATGTGCAGTTTTGAAATGTTTATACTGTACATATACGTATCCTCACTCCCCGCCAAGATGCGACATTTATGTTCACCCAATCTCTTTCTTAAAGCGCGTTTTGTCATACCCACGTAAAGACGTGGGCAGGAAAAATACAACAAATAAATCAATTTCTCAGAGGCACAAGTGAAGAATTGATTAAGCTTAATGGTCTTTGAAGAACTTCTCGCTACTCCTTGTTTATGTAGACCTTGGACTTTTGGGTCTTCCATTAGGACTTTTTATTTATATGCCTTAAATATACAGGAGTGGTTTGGACATTATCATTTTTGTTTGTATCCACTACATATTGGCCATACATGGGACTGGGTAACGTGAGTATCGTTACTGTTGTTATTTATGCCTATTGAATGCATTGACTCTGTTTAGCTCTCTTTATATGTTTATGGAATTGTATGGATGTGAATATTGTTCTATATCACTTACTTACTACTTATAAAACACTAGCTGTACCCGGCAGGCGTTGCTGTGCCCTATTTAGGAGATGCGAGAGTATGTAAGGGTTGGAAATGATGTGACTTACGGTCTTGGTGGGGTCATGTAGGCATGAATGGCGCACTTTCTATGTGTGCTCCAAATGATGCCATCTGGAAGCATGAGTTGTATTGTCTTCTATAGCGGAGGAAGTGTTTTGATTCTGGAGTGTGTCCACTCAGCAAAGTCTGTAGTGGTTGTGGAGGAGTGGCAAGTGGTGGTAGAGAGGCTTTACCGGCTAGGCAGCACCTTCGTGGTGTTTCTGCTGGGTATTTCAGGGCTTTGCAGTGTGTGCAGATGTGCGTTAGGGTGCCAATGTCGGCCTCTGGCGCCATGCTGTAGTCTTCTGCAGCGTTGTATCTGAAGGCTAGGCGGTGGAATTGGTTGTGGTGTTTTTGAAGTTTGTTTTCTGTGTTGCGACGTTGTGTTTCTGCGCTCCTTGCGCGCTGCTGTTGTGTTGCATTTCTGCGTCTTTGTTGTTCCTGGCTGCGCGCTTCTTCTTGTCGTGCAGTTCTTTGCATTTGGTTCTCAGCTGTGCGTCGTGCAGTGACCTGTTGTCTGTGTCTCTGCTGCGCAGTGTGTTTCTGTTCTGGCATTTGTTCTGCCCTTTTTTGTTTGATGTATGTAGTGTTGTGAGTGTGTCGTCCGATGCTGTTATTTTTATAAGGCATGGCTTGTCTTTTGGGTCAGTTTATGTCTGTGTGGAAGGAAGGAATGGTTTTAGTTTGTGGTGGTGGTAGGTGTTGTGTGTACGGGGTCCCATAAGGTTGGTGGGATGGGTTGTGATTGGAAGTTGTGTTGTGTGAGTAGGAATTTGCTGGAGAATTGCTCCCTCAGAGTTTGGTTTTGGCAGTTTAACCCTCAAACACCAACTGAAATCTCTCAGCATTCTATCCTAGCCTTGGATGGCTCTTGCCAGCGTTGCTATGGTTACAGCAGTTATGCAAATCCGCCCTTATTGGCAGCCAATCATGTTGTTCAGAATGTAGAGGCTGGGTGAGTAGTTGGCTGTCCCGGAGGATGCTGGGAAATGTAGTTTTATTTTTACTCGTTGTTTTGGGGGCCTTTTAGGTTTTGGGGGGGAAGTTTCTTTGCTACAAACGTACCTTGCTTGAGGCCTATTTCTGTTGGCAAGTATTGTGTTTCTGCGTTGTAAGGTTTCTTTGTTTGAGGTATACATCACATGACGTGAACCCATTTATATAATAGATTTGTTACGAACAATAGTCCCTTTTACTCGATGTTCTTGGATTTAATAGAAGCTAGTAACGTTACTTCTACTTCTTGTCACCTTGAAAAAAGCCTCTCGCTCACCCCGCCCCGGGCCCAGCAAGGTGCGCTTGCGAGGACATCCCCATTGGAAGAAAGAGCCAATGCACAGGACTGCGCCATGGGCGGGGTTGATGAGAAGGAGGCATGCGCTGTGGTTTCCACGGCAACGCCTGCCCAGGGACCGTGTGCTTGCAACGATGTCCCTGCGAGTTGGAATCCCCGGGCAGGCGTTGCCATGGAAACCGCAGCACGCGCCTCCTTCCTCTCATCAACCCCGCCCACGGCGCAGTCCTGTGTATCGGCCTCTTTCTTCCAACGGGGACGTCTTTGCAAGCGCGCGCCCCTACAAGTGGCAAGCCTGGTTCACGCCACCGCCCCCTTACAGGGGTTCGGTGCCCCCCAAATTCTCCTGAGCCTCCCAGCGCCCCCTTGGATCGCCTCACTGCCCACCAGGGGGTGGTACTGCCCACTTTGGGAACCACTGGTTTAGCCAATGAAATTCAGCAACAAAAAGTTACTAATGGGCAATTTAGTTACAGAATTCCACCCCCCAGTTATCTTAGTTCACAGCACCCCACGCAAGTTAAATAATATCAAGACCAACAAAAGTAATCGACGGACGGATGAACAAAGAAGTCGCGAAGCAGGTAAGTTATATAATTACTTTTTGGTTTATTAAATATAGTTATATATTACAATTACGATTCCTGCTCTGGAGGCTGGGTGGCCATCTGTCAGGAGGGTTTTGATGGCGCCTTCCCCTTTTATTTTGAATTTTTATTTTGAATTTTTAAAAAAAATATTTTGAATTTTTAAAAATTTTTATTTTGAATTTAGAATTTTCATTTTGAATTTTTTTAAAATTTCATTTTGAATTTTTTTGAATTTTCATTTTGAATTTTTTGGAATTTTTATTTTGAATTTTTAAAAAAACTTTGGGGGGGGGGTCCGGACCTGCTGCCCCCCCCCCAAAGGTGCCGCCGTAGGCCCTGGCCTAGGGTGGCCTTATGGGTAATCCGGGCCTGCTCCCGACAACAATCAACACGCTTCACATCGTGAGGCCACGTAAGTTGTCGGCCGGCAGTTTCAGCAGCTTTTCCAGGACGTTGAGCTCGGCGTCCCGTGCCTCGATGTCCTCCCAAGGGGTCCAGGACATGTCCGGCTGCAGTTTAAAGGCCCCAAGGAACTCACTAGGGCAGCTGGCCCCCCATTCCTGGAAGAAGAGAAGCACCCGTCAAGTACGGTCCGCGTGAAAGGAGCCTGAGGACAGTGTTTCCCAACATTTTTTGAGCCGCAGCACAGTTTTTACGTTTGCAAAATCCTGGGGCACACCACCAACCCAAATGACACAAAATGACACTCTAACACAGTCATACATATAGTTAATATGTCTTTAAATGTATTTATACACTCAGTGTGAAACCTCGGCCTGTTTTGATGAACACAACATAGATATCCTGGCAGGAATGGCAGAAAGACACAAACTTCCCACACAGAACTCCCATAACCAAGAGAAAATACTATAGGAGTTTGCTGGGCATTGACCTTGAGTTTTGGAGTTGTAGTTCACCTCCATCCAGAGAGCACTGTGGACTCAAACAATGTTGGATCAGGACCACACTTGGCATGAATACTCAGTATGCCCAAATGTGAATACAGATGGAGTTTGGGGAGAATAGACCCGGACATTTGGGAATTACAATTTCTGGGATTTATAGTTAACACACAATCAAAGAGCATCCTGAACTCTTGCAACAATGGAATTGAACCAAATTCGGCATATTGAACTCTCATTACCAACAGAAAGTACTGAAAGGGTTTGCTTGGGAATTGACCTTGAAAGTTGTAGTTCACCTACACCCAGAGAGCACCGTGGACGCAAACAATGTTGGATCTGGACCACACTTGGCATGAATACTCAATATGCCCAAATATGAACGCAGATGGAGTTCGGGAGAAATAGACCTTGACATTTGGGAGTTGTAGTTGCTGGGATTTATAGTTCCCCTACAATCAAATATCATTCTGAACCCCACCAATGACAGAACTGGGCCAAACGTCCAATACAGACCCCCCAGGAGGCAAGAGGAGGTCTCTACTTGGGGAAAGGGAGGTGGGCCTTCCCAATGCATGGAGAGGGAGAGACCAAGGAGACAACGGGTGGGGAGGGGGGTGGTTGTAATTTTGTGCCTTTATCGAGGTACGTTTCTTAAGGTTTTTATACTTCAACACACTAGACTCTCCTCTCCCTCTTCCCGGAGGTTCCAATTTCCCACGGCAAACCTGATGATCGCTCACGGCACACTAGTGTGCCCCGGCACACTAGTTGGGAAACACTGCTCTAGTGTGATGAAACGGACAGTAACACAATTGCTGTTCCAAGGTATTACATGTTATTTCCTAATTTGTTTCATCATAAAAACATGGGAAATGTTTATTAAACTGCAAAAACAATTACTATTATTATTAATTATTATTTACCTGCCTCAATCCAAAAGGAGAGGCGAGTTATACATTATTATTATTATTATTATTATGGAGTATTAATATTAAATCTTGGGCCACCTGCGGTTCCCAAAATGTGATTTATTGTTTAACGTGTTTTTGTGGCCATCTTTACGTCGGTGAGACAGGAAGAGAATTAAGAACGAGAGTACAGGAGCATAGATCACGCTTCAAAACACAAAATGAAACTAGTAATAGTAATGTTATTATTATTCTTATTATTACTACTAGCTGATCCCGGCACGCGTTGCTGTGCCCTATTTAGGAGATGTGGGAAAGTCTTAGGATGTAAGGGTTGAAAAATGATGTATGTGTTTTGTGTGTGTACTGTATATATGTGTATGTGTGTGTGTGTGTTTCTATTTGTGTGTGTGTATGTATATGTGCATTTATGTTTGGAGGTATGTGTGTGTATGTGATTATATATGTTTGTGTATGTATGTGTATATATGTGTGTGTATATGTGTGTAATGATGTGAGTATGTGTTTTGTGTGTGTATATATGTGTATGTATGTGTTTGTGTATGTATGTGTATATATGTATGTGTATATATGTTTTTGTGTGTATATTGGTGTTTGTTTATATTTGTGTGTGTATATATATGTGTTTATTTTGTGTGTATATATATGTGTGTGTGTGTATATGTGTGTAATGATGTGAGTATGTGTTTTGTGTGTATATATGTGTATGTATGTGTTTGTGTATGTATTTGTATATATGTATGTGTATATATGTTTTTGTGTGTGTTTTGGTGTTTGTATATATTTGTGTGTGTATATATATGTATGTGTTTATTTGTGTGTATATATATGTTTGTGTGTGTGTTTATATGTGTGTAATGATGTGTGTTTTGTGTGTGTACGTATGTGTATGTATGTGTTTGTGTATGTATGTGTATATATGTATGTGTATATATGTTTTGTGTGTATATTTGTTTTTGTATATATTTGTGTGTGTATATATGTATGTGTTTATTTGTGTGTATATATATGTATGTGTGCGTTTGTATATGTGTGTGTATGTATGTGTATATATGTTTATGTGTGTGTATATATGTTTATGTGTATATATGTGTGGATATATATGTGTATGTGTGTGTATATGTGTTGGTTTGTGTGGGTGTGTGTAGGTGTTTTTTAGTTGCTTGTTATTATTATGTGTGTCTAGGGTTTTTTTGGGATGCTTGCCTGTGTCTTCCATGTCAGTGTCTTCTGGTCCCTGTTCGTCCTTCTTCGCCATCTCTTTGTCCAAGGGGGGGGGCGAAGGGGGACGCTTGCCAGGTGGACGTTTGTGGCGCATTCGCCTCGTCCATTCCCTTCTGGCTCTCCTCCGACGCCTTCCTTCCGCTCCCAGAAGAGCAGGGCGAAGGGAGAGAGATCGCGTGGGCAATGTAATGTAGTGTGTGTTTCCCGCCGGGTCCTTTTTTGTGAGGTACAACTTCCGGCGGAGTGTTTTGTGGTTCGGGCGCCATATTGTTTTGTAGTTTTTTGGGTTTTTTGTTGTTGTTTGGGTCTCTTGGTGCCCCGGTCGCCTGGAGAAGCGGCGGAGGGGGTCAGGAGAGACCCATCCAAAGCCCCTGAAGCCGCTGTGGGCGAGGGGCTGGTGTTCACCCCGTGGAGCTGTCTCCCTGGTGTATCGTGGGAGAGATGTGCCGCTTGTTCGGGCTGGCTTGGGATCGCGGCCGGATCCCTCCATAGGTTTGCATGGGGTTTTGGGGGTCGGGTTTAGGGGTCAGGGGGTTATGTAGTGGGGTTTTTGTGCCCACGATTGTTCAGCGTGGTCTGTGAACATGTGTTTGGTGGGTTTTGTGGATCTGGGCGTTATAGTTTTCCCGTGCATAAGCTTCAAAAGCGGACCGTCTCTTTTTATATATATAGATATACCTCCAAAAGGAGATGCAGGAGATATATATATATATATATATATATATATATATATATATATATATATATATACACACACTAGCTGAACCCGGCACGCGTTGCTGTGCCCTATGTAGGAGATGTTGAAAAGTATGTAAGGGTATGTTATGATGTGAGTGTGTGTGTATATATGTGTTTGGCTGTGCGCTCTCCTCTGCCGGTTCAGTGCTGCTTCCTGAAGTGGAGGGCGAAAGGGGCCCCCGCGCGATCTCTCTTCCGCTCCCTGAAGAAAAGGGCGAAGGGAGCGATCGAGGAGTCCCTTTGGCGTCCTCCTCTTCAGGGAGCAGCACGGAGGCGGCGGAGGAGAGCAAAGGGGGCGGAAGAGCGGCCATGGCGCTGTCGCCATCGCTCCCCCGCCGTCACTTCCCAGCCACAGGGTGGGCTGAAGAGCGACAGCCGCAGGGAGGAGGGCTGCGTTGGAGAACGTTGCTGTGGTCGGGCGCACGTCCCCCAGCTCCTCCTGCGAAAGTGGCCCGCACGGTCCCTCTCCCTTCCGCTCCTCTTCTGGGAGCGAAAGAGAGGCAGCGGAGGAGAGGGAGAAGGCTAGGGACTTTCTGTTAGTGTGTTAGGTATGTTTCCTGCTGGTTTTTTTTTGAGGGACAACTTCCGGGGGAGTGTTATTTGAGGGACAGGAAGTGGTTCCTGCGCCATTTTGGTTGTTTTTTGGTGTTCCGGATCCCTCCATAGGTTTGCATGGGGTTTTTTGGGGGCCGGTTTTAGGGGTCTTAGGAGTTATGCTTTGGGGTTTTTTTGTGCCATGATTGTAGGTGCTGGTCTGTTGAAATGTGTGGGGTGGGTTTTGAGGGCCTGGGTGTTATGGTGTGTCCATGCATAAGCGTCAAAAACGGACTCTCTCTTTTTATATCTATCTATCTATCTATCTATCTATATATAAAGAGAGTGGTCGTGGTACCTGGCAAATAGGCGCGAAAACTACCACAAACACAAAATTCGCAAGGCCACTGATCCATACCCCTGGGTTCCTATAGGGCCCACAAAAACACCCAAAAACACAACGCAACCCCCTCAAAAACACCCCCGAAAAACAACATTTCCACGCATGTGCGAACGGTGGCGGCTGCCGCGGCAGCTAAGACTCCGCGCACCTCCTCCTCCAACGCACCCCCACCCCACCTCCACGCGCCAACACATTGCCACCAACCCGGACACGACACGCCTCTCACCCGCTGCCTGAACCCACCCGCGCCGCCGCCACCGTGCCCCCCTTCTCCGCAACGTCCAAGCCGCTCCTCAACCCGGGACACGCGCCTGCAACCTTGGCCGCCTTTGGCCAGGACCAGCTGGCCAACGGCCGAGAGAGGGGCAGAAGGCCAAGGTGGCGCCGACGGATCCCAAACAGGAAGGCGCGGCGAGAGAGGAACGACGCCACGGGAAGGCATCCGCGCCACACGGCTCCATGCGGCGCCTGGAAGGTAACTGAACTACACCTCCCAGAAGGCTCCGCGGCGGCCCGTTTCCCAGCGAGCGGCGCGGAGCCTTCTGGGAGGTGTAGTTCACTTACCTTCCAGGCGCCGCATGCAGCCGGGGTCGACGCCTTTCCCTCGGCCTCGCCCTCTCGCCGGCCACCTTCCTGTTTGGGACCCGGGGCGGAGAGGGCAGGAAACAGAGCAAACTGGCTGCTCGGGGCCTTCTGGGAACTGTAGTCCCTGGCCCAGCCCGCCTCCTACACC